>CAUYPK010165264.1:0-30622 GCA_963574355.1 Loris lydekkerianus | reverse complement strand
AAGGTGGGGGTGGTATTGACAACTCATAAAGCCAGGCGGGGTGACACTGACCCCCCCCCCCCCCCCCCCCCACACACACACCAGGGTCTCCCCAGCGTCCAGAGCTGTCCTCACCTTACAGTTGGATTTCCCAGAACAGTCAGGAGCCTCCTGGAAAACAGGCTATGTGGAGCAAAACAAAGCTGGTAATCGCTGGGTTCCAACCCCCTCTGGCTGGTACAGTGTTTGTAACTTTCCCTTTGTGCTGTTTATGCCTCTGTTGGTGCTGCTTTTCTGACGGTTTTCACTATGTGAGACATTAGAGACCTAGGGTTTTTTGTTTGTTTTCTTTTCTTTTGGGAGTTTCTGCTCTTGTTCAAGGTCTCCATTTTCCTCTGACAGTGCTTAATTAGCAACTGTTTTGTAAGTTGTCTTCCCTGGGAAGAATAAACTTGCCTTGAGAATACCTCCCTCACCCCAGCAAGGACAACCAGTAATGCAAATTAAATGCATATCCAGAGTTGCAGTCACTCTAGTCCGGATACCCTAAACACATTTTTTTTTTTTTTTTTTTCTTCTCGAAAATGCCTGCAGGAGAGCTGGGCAAGTTGAATGCTTCTTATCGAGTAAAGCAGCCTCTGTAGACACGTTCAGAGAAGATGGAGAGATTGGTGCTTTGATGAGCAAACCTGTTGCGGGTTGAGTAGCCCTTACCTGACATGCCTGGGACCAGAGTGTTTTAGATTTTGAATTTTTTCAGATTTTAGGATACTGTCGTCATACTTGATATACATAACGTTAGGGATGAGACCTTACACCTTATACACATAGGTGGAAGGCAGTTTTATTCAATATTTTCAATGATTTTGTGCAGGAAATAAATTTTGTGAACGTTGAACCATCAGAAAGCAAAAGTGTCACTGTCTCATGTTGACTCTCAAAAAATTTCAGATATTGGGGCATTTGAGGGTTTCAGATTAGGGATGGCCCCTCCCCCCCCCCCTTTTGCTTTTAGAGAACTGATTCTTCACTTGAGCTTGTTCCTGTTTTGAGCTTAACCTCAGGTGTTACACTCTTCTCCTGGTGTGTTTGGTCTACAGGAGGGGACAGAGAAACGAGGCGGGAGGCAGGGTCTGGCATGTGGGTGGGAAGTGGCCTGGGCTCAAGGGACCCAGGGCAGGCTAGCCAAGGAAGGCCATTTCTGAATCCCTTTGATAAATGGGAAATGGCATTGTCACACCAACACACAGATGATCTCGTCTGCAGGTTCCCAGTCCCAGTCTCCTATTTATCTCTGTAACGTCCAGGTGGCTGTCACATAGCCCAGTGCGTCTCTAATTACCCATAGTGATCCTCAGAGTGGGACTGCTGGATGCAAGCACCCTTGCCGTAAGGTTCTGTCACTTGCCAGCCCCCACCTCCCGAGACCCCTTGTCCCCAGGGCTGCCACAGGGCTGAGGTGGTTCCCAGCTGTCCTAAGGCCCTCAGTCCAGCCCCCGTACCTCTGACCTGTGGGCATTAGAGTCTCCTCAGTTCAGTGGACATTGGCTGGCGGTTCATCTTCCACAAATTGCCTTTTTTAAAAGTGAAGGGGAACAGAGAGGAACAGGACACTGGTTTGTGACCTATGGGAGGGGGCCTGTCTGTCCCAGGCTGCTCCTGTGAAGTCATGGACCGGCACTGAGGACCCGATGGGCTGCTTAGAATTAGTGTCCCTGCCCCAGCTTTGTTTTTACCCCCCGCTGGCCAGCTGCAAATTTCCTCTTGCCAATGCTAAGCTAGGGACTAGAATGAAAAACTTCCTATAATCCTGGCAGGACATATTTCTCCCATGTGTCAGCAGACGAGCCTTTTGAAGGACACACATGATCTGTAACTGGGGGTGGGAAAATGTGCCCGTCCCGGAGCTGGGGAAATCCTCGTGGGGAGAGGGAGCATTCAGCCCACCACTATGATACAGCTCTCCAGGCCAGGGAGGGCCTGAACAATGGTCCAGCCAGTTCTCTTTGTGTGTGTTTGAAAAGCGTGGGGGAATTGGGTGACCAGTTTGATTTCAGCTTTAAAACATGGGCAGGCTAGAGTGACACTGTGTCAACATAGTCTGTGGGAACAGAGCGCCTTCGGACAAGACAGCCTTCTGGGGTGGGGTGTCCATGGGGAAGTGGCTTATCTCCTGTGTCCCGGATCCGTAGAGGTGGAGCAGAGAGAGGTACAGAACTTACAGTGCTTCAAGTGGAAAAATCACTTCTTTACCCCCTGAACCTCAGCACCCTGCCCTGCAGCAGAGGCAGGGTAAGGTCTCCATGGAGACGTGTACGCACTTCATTGTGATGGCCTCATGCCTCTCCCCCAGGCACAGATTAGAAGAAAGGAATTGTTCTTCTCAGACAGGCCAGGAGAGCAGTTTGCAGCCCACACAGCCCATTCAATCCCTTGTGTTATTTCTATTAATATTTCTGGCAACATTTCTGTTGGCACCAGGTGTCATCAGGACACATATTTTATTTTTCCCTTTAAATGTAAACCAGAGCATTTATTACAGTATTGTTCTGTTTTTAAAGAATGTCTAAGAGCAAGATCCCATCTCTAAAAAAAATAGCTGGACGTTGTGGCGAGCGCCTGTAATCCTAGCTACTCAGGAGGCTGAGGCAAGAGAATCACTTGAGCCCAAGAGTTTAAGGTTGCTGTGAGCTGTGACACTACGGCACTCTACCGAGGGTTACAAAATGCGACTGTGTCTCAAAAATAAGAAAGACTGTCCACTGATAGAAAGTGACAGCTATTAACATTGATAGTACTTCTCACAATTTGGATAGAGAAAAAGTTAATTGTCATTTTTCCATTAGGTAATTAAAAAGTGACACATCAGATTTTTTTCTTAATCTTTGCAAGCCCTGAAAACACACATACAGACACATGCAATTTCATATAATTAGGAGAAAATATGTAAAACTACCTCTTTTTTTTTTTTTTTTTTTTTTTTTTTTTAAGCATGCCATTGTCTTGGTGGTCTCTAGATACCTTAATAATGAAAAACTTGAAGTAACTGAAGTCAGGAGTTTGAATCACCATCAGTTTACAGCATCTACTGCTCCTGAAACTTGCCTGATTCGCCTGTTTGAGAGTTTGGGATTCTTCTTTCTGTTGCAACTGATACCAGCATCAAATGCACCAGACTTTAAACAAATAGTATTGTCCTAGTGGGTTTAAGTTCAGCGACCCAGAACTCAGCAGGCAAGCTTGGGTGCTTCTTGGGTGGAATATGTTGGTGGAAAACAATGGCTTGAGGCCGGGGGGGGGGGGGGGATATTACTTCCCAGGTCAACATTTATAAACAGAGGACCATGTCTATGATTTCAGAGAGTCAGAGGGTAATTTTAGAGGGTATAACATACACGGCATTAATCTAACATGGAATCACAAGATGAGGAAACAATTCTTTTTACATTCTCTTTCAGTATTTCTGATGTTACCAAATAGACAGTCTCCATGGGGTGTGTTCGTATCACCTGGTTAACCAACCTTTGCAATCCCAGTCTTACAGGCCACCATAACTACTAAGGTTGTTTTGTGTATGGTTGTCTTTTATTTCAGAGGAATGGCACTGGTTTGCCAGTTACTGTAAAGAAATCAATTTAATCCTATTACTAGTTATCTACTCAGAAGGAAAAAATTTTATCATAAGGACATATGCACTAGATTGTTTATCACAGCTCAGTGTACAATCACCAAGCTGTGGAATCAACCCAAGTGCCCATCATCCCATGAACGGATTAATAAACTGTGGTGTGTGTGTATGTGTGTATGGGATATTATTCAGCCATAAAAAAAAGATGGAGACTTTACGTCTTTTGTATTAACCTGGATAGCGCTGGAGAATATTCTTTTTAGTAATGTATCACAAGAATGGAAAAGCAAGTATTCAATATAGTCAATACTACCCTGTTTCCCCGAAAATAAGACAGTGTCTTATATTAAGTTTTGCTCCTAAAGATGTGCTAGGTCTTATTTTCAGGAGATGTCTTTATCTTTCCTGTAAGTAGGTCTTATTTTCGGAGGATGTCTTATTTTCAGGGAAACAGGGTAATACGAAGCCAGTAGACTAATATATGCCCACACAGGAGAAAAACTCAATTTCATTCAGATTGGGGGAGGGAGTTGTGTTTTGCACTGACCTGCCTCTGCGGTGCCTCTGTGTGGCAGGGTGGGACTTGCCGTGATGCAGGGATGGCTGGATTGGTGCAAAGGCATCCTTAATGTCACCTTAGTGATGACCATGGAAACATTCTTAGTTCTGACGAGTAGGATCTTTTTATAATAATCCATCAAATGGTGTTTATCATGTATTCAGTTCTGGGCTGGGCAGTGGGAAGTGCTGGAGAAGGCGCGAGCATTATTCACTTTCTAGTCGTGAGCAGGAGTCTTGTAAAGAAGAAAACACCAGATCATCACAATGGGGAGTATCTTGTGTGGTGCCCACTGTGGCTCTTCCCAGGAGATGCTCGAGGGCTGCAGCAGGCAGAGAAGTTTCCATGAAGACAGTGTGGACAGCAGTACCCTCAAGACTAGGTGATTGAAATAATAATGACTTTTATCACAGTAACATCCATATAGTTTTTAAAAACTCAAGTTCCTCAAAGGCTTATGGTATCTCAAGGAGCATTTTCCTTCCTTCTCGCCTGGAGCCCACTCAATGCTGTATCCCTTTTTCTAAAGAGGAGTTTTTTTGGCATTTGTACTGATAATTCTGTATACACCTGTCTTGCTCTCTCTTGATTCATCATTTTTGAGCATTATTTGCTGACTTCTCTGGTCTGCTGGTAGGTGAATATCAACTCTTCCACACAGCCATGTCCCCTTCTCTTGGACTCATAATTTTTTGATTGCACTCAACATTCACTGTTGACGTGTTGTGACTATGAACATATTGGCTGAACGAAATATGTATTATGACCCCAATTCCTTCCTTGTTCAGTTAACTTTTTCCTAGAGTTAATAATTACTTCATTTTTACATCCTCCAACACATCCTGTCAGATACTCCGTCAATTGAATTTTTTGTTGTTGTTGTTGCAGTTTGGCCAGGGCCGGGTTTGAACCCGCCACCCTCTGTATGTGGGGCCAGTGCCCTACCCACTGAGCCACAGGCGCCACCCTGAGCTGGGGATCTTACCCTCTCTCCTGCCCTCAGCCCCCGGAGTTAGCAGGCAGCCTTTCCCTTAGGGACCTTTTCTGTTTTTGAAGATACTATATTTTCTCTGAAGGAAAAATGACGTGTTGGTGTTACCACGTTCTTCCTGCTGGTCCACTCTGCACCATTATGGAAAAGGAAAAAAATAATAAATCTCTCCAAGGCCCTGGCATGCAGGTAGTACTTTGGTTTGGTTTCTAGGGTGGATGCAGATTTTTCTTTTTTGAATAATTTCAATATTATTTCAAAGGGGATCTGAGAGGCAGACCATGCCCTGGAGGGCCTGTGCCTTATCACTTACAAAGAGTTCCCAGATGCTGTCTTTAAAATCAATGGAAATATAATTCGATTGGTCCCATTCTGTTCACTTCTGATGGGAGGGGAGGATGGGAGCTCTACTAGGAGACAGGAGAGCTGACTGACTCCGATGGTTCTTTATTTTTCCCCAATTAAAAATGAAAGCATGATGTGTCCAGTGTGTGGCTGTTCTTCAGAAGTTCTGTGTGCATGAGCAAGAAAGAGGATCTCTAAATCCCTCCCTCTGTCCTCTAATCAGATAGGACAAAGACCAGGAGTCATAATAATTGCCTCATTAACACACCCAGGTAGAGCTCAGCCACCAGCTCCTTGCTTTCTAATCTCGTTTCTCCCACCTGTTCCTAGCTTTCAGCAAGAGGTCCCTGGCAACCCTGGGGTGTTCATGCTTATCTTCAGCACGTACACAGCCTGTGTCAGTTAAAGATTTTTATAAGCCCCGGGGAGCACATTCCCTTTGGTGGTAAGGGTAGGGTGTGAGGAAATTTGCCAAAACCATCTTCCATGCTTGGTATCCCCCACAATGGCCTGCCCAGCAAACAGCACGCACCCCCCTACACCCTTTTTGGACGGCTTCTCACCCCACCTGGAGGGCTGCATGCTCCAAGAACACTAAGTGTTTCCATGGAAAGTTCTGGATCTGAGGAGTTCATTCATCCATTTTTGCTCAGGCCCATGGAACCAGGATTTGGAATACGTATCTGAGGCGTTTGTCTCCTAAGTAAAGTACATGTGCTGCAAAGTTTTGTTTTTTTTTTTTTTTTTTGAGACAGACCCTCAAGCCATTGCCCTGGGTAGAGTGCTGTGGCATCATAGCTCGCAGCAGACTCCAACTCCTGGGCTCAAGCGATTCTCCTGCCTTTGCCTCCCAAGTAGCTGGGGACCACAGGCGCCCACCATAACACCCTGCTTTTTTTTTTTTTTTTCCTTTTGTTGCAGCCGTCATTGTTGTTTGCCAGGCCTAGGCTGGATTCGAACCCACCAGCTCAGGTGCATGTGGCTGGCCCCTTAGCCGCTTGAGCCACAGGCGCTGAGCCTGGAAAGTTTTATGATTGGGAGAATGAATGGGTGAAGGATTTGAAACCTGCCCATTTTTATGCCAACAGTGGGCATAAAACGTGAAATCAGAATGGTTTGATATCACAAGAAGTAAGTTCTTTTTAAAACGTGATGAGTACACATTGAGATAGTAAGATGGATTTAGGCCTTTGAGATAGGCAATTAATTAGATTTGTCCAAATCCTTCTGAGATTAAATTTCAGTTAGGGGAAGAGCCCCTATGCTTCATGGATGAAGCGTTGATTTCTTGGCCTGTCAGAACAGATGCTCATTGTATCAAAGTGTCCCTGCCCATCCTACCTGAATGTGACCTATCCTCCTGTGTTATTTTGTACAGAACTTCTCACCTTCCAAAAACCTCTGTTATGTTTGCTGTTCTGTGTATATCTCTAGCACTGAGAATAAGGCCAAGGTTTACTCAGTTAATACAAGGTGGCCATATAGTTTGTGTGCAGTTTAAAATAGTGTGTGATTTAAAATTGCACATGAACTTTATGGCCACTCTATATTTGTTGAATGAATGAGTCATCTTTACCTGTAGCATTTTTCATGCTTCATTTATATAATATCCATGGATTACTAATATCCTTTGTGACATCTATATCTAAACAAATGTCTCGGGGCGGCGCCTGTGGCTCAAAAGAGTAGGGCACTGGCCCCATATGCCGGAAGTGGTGGGTTCAAATCTGGCCCTGGCCAAAAATTGTAAAAAAAAAAAAACCCCAAAAAAACAACAACCCAAAAAAACCCCAAATGTCTCCCCCCACCCCCTACCCCAGGAACACATATGAACATTTTTATATCCGTAAGAAAAAAAAAAAAAATGAAGAAGAGGGTTGCTGTGAATCGCATTCCCCTGCAGCTGGAAAAGTATACATGAAGTAAGAACAGACCTGTCTTCCACCAGGGATGAGACACCTTTGTTTGCAACAGATAGTTTCAGGGGTGATGGGCTAGAACTTGTAGGGTTGCTCGAGGCTCTCCCTGCAGTGACAGATCTAGTTTCATCTTTCCTTCTGATAGTGGATTGGATACAGAAACCACTAGAAAGGCAATCCAGAAAAGTTACTGTCTCCACTGGGCCCACCTGCACCCTGGGCAACTCTGCTCAGAAGACTATTAAGCAAGTTGTCTGTCCTACAGCCTGACAACTGAAAAGCCTAATAACCCAATTAACCCACGGGCAAAGGACTTGAGTAGGCAGATATTTCTCCAAAAAAGATAAAAAAGTGACCAGTGAACGTGTGGAACCACCTGTCACTAGGGAAATGCCAATAAGAAGCACGTGAGATGTCACCTCACACCTGTTAGGACGGACTGCAACCAAAAAACCAGAAAGAAAGGTGTTGGCGAGAATGTGTAGAAATCAGAACTTTGGTGCACTGTCAGCAGCGTATAAAATGGCACGGCACCCTGGACATCAGTACAGCAGTTCCTTAAAAAACTAAAAAGAATTCCTAGTTACTCAAGAAATAAAAAATTGAATGATCGTGTGATAAATTGAATGATCGTGTGATCCATTAAATTATCGTGTGATCCCTCAATTCCATTTCTAGGTATCTGTCTACAAGAATTGAAAGCAGGGTCTCAAAGACATTTGAGTGCTTTGTCCATGCTCACAGCAGCATTATTTAGAATAGCCAGAGGGTGGAAACCAAAACAGTGTCCATCCCGGGGATGAGTTGGTAAACACGTGGTCTATACATACAGAGGAATAAAAGGAAGGAAATTCTGACACATGCTATGTGTGGGGGAGCTTTGGGGACATTATGGTGAGTAAGCCAATCACAAAAAGACAAATACGGCGTGATTCCAGCTCCCTGAGGACTAGAGAAGTCAGGCTCATAGAGACAGAAAGTTCAAGGGGGGCAGGGGAGTAGGGAGTTACTGCACAATTCAGAGTTACATGTTTGTTAAGACCAAAGACTTCTGGAGGGTGGTTGTATAAACAGTGCAAATATACTTAACACTACTGTACACTTGAAAATGGTTAAGATGGTAAATTTTATGCTACGTGTTTTACCAAAAAAAAATTTTTTTTGAGACAGAGTCTCACTATATCACCCTCAGTAGAGTGCTATGGCGTTACAGCTCACAGCAACCTCTAACTCCTGGGCTCAGGTGATTCTCCTGCCTCCACTTCCCAAGTAGCTGGGACTACAGGCACCTGCCACAATGCCAGGCTGTTTTTTGGTTGTAGTTGTCGTTGTTGTTTAACAGGCCCAGGCTGGAACCCACCACCTTTGGTGTATGTGGTCAGCACCCTACTCACCAAGCTATGGGCACTGATACATGTTTTACTATAATTAAAAACTAAGAAGAAAGTGAAATAAAATTTAAAAAGAGGGGGCGGCGCCTATGGCTCAGTGAGTAGGGCGCTGGCCCCATATACCGAGGGTGGCAGGTTCAAACCCGCCCCCAGCCAAACTGCAACAACAACAAAATATGCAGGTTTGTGGCGGGCACCTGTAATCCCAGCTACTCTGGGGGCTGAGGCAAGAGAATCGCCTAAGCCCAAGAGCTGGAGGTTGCTGTGAGCTGTGATGCCATGGCACTCTACCGAGGGCAACAAAGTGAGACTCTGTCTCAAAAAAAAAAAAAAAGAGGGTAGTGTGTATCCTCCATACCTGTCTGAGTGTTGATACAAGCCCAGGTTTATATAGGCTTTTTGCCTCCTGCTTGCTTTAAAATTAAAAAAAAAAAAAGAGAGAGAGAATTATATCACATACATTGCTCAGCAACTTGGGTGCTTTTTTGTTCATTTTAATACCATGGGCATTTTTCCAAGTCAGTGAATATGGATCTGAGTCACTTCCTTTAATAGGTGACTAGTTGTCCTTGAGCTGTGTGCATCATGATTTATTTTATGTTTCCTTTTTGTGAGCTTTCAGGTTATTTCCAATTTTGTCGCCACTACAAACAATGCTGCGATAAACAGCCTTATTTATATTACTTTTCATGTGGATGCTCTGATTTCTGCTAGGTCAAGGGTAGGGGCAGATTCTTTCCCAGGGAGTTGACAGCAGCTCACATGGACATCACACTTTATGGGAGGCCTGGTTGCCATGTGGGTGGAAAACAACTTGCCTTGACTTTTCAGACTTGTGGTTGAGAAGTTGAGTAGTTTTTGCATACTTATTAGTTATTTGCATTTATTTTGTATTTGAGAAAAGACAGGGAATCTAAATTTGTCTTTCACGTGAATAGCCGGTTTTACTGTTGCTATTTATTAAATCCTTTTCCTCACTGGATTAAAATACCATAATCCTCTGTATCTGGATATTTGCCTAGGCGTTGATTCCATTGATTTATTTTTCTATTTTTGTGTCAGTGCTAAATTGTTTTGAGTGTATAGAACCTCTATAGAAAATTCTAATGTCTAGAAAAGAAAGTTCCTTGCTATTTTTTCTTTTTCAAAATTTTTTTTGTCAATTCTCAGATATTCTTACTTTTTTTTCTGAACTTTTAAACCATTTTGGTCAGTCATTTTAAAAGATTTAGGCTGGGTGTGGTGGCTCACACGTGAAATCCCAGCACTCTGGGAGGCTGAAGCAAGTAGATTGCCCAAGCTCAGGAGTTCAAGACCAGCTTGAGCAAGAATGAGACCTTGTCTCTAAAAATAGCTGAGTGTTGTGCTGAGCACCTGTAGTTTTCAGCTACTTGAGAGGCCAAGGCAAGAGAATCTCCTGAGCCTGAGAGTTTGAGGTTGCTGTGAGCTATGATGCTACAGCACTCTAACCAGGGCAACAAAGTGAGACTCTGTCCTCCACCCCTGCAAAAAAAATTGAGTTGAGATTCTGATCACCTTTAAATCTACTACATATAATCTTTTGTGTATATATGTTTATATGCCTCAAAATTGTTTTTTATGATCAAAGAAATAGTATATGCCCATCACTGTCAACCAAACTAAAAAGTGTTAGATAATGGTCTCTCCAGTACTCTAAGCACACATTAGCAATTATAGCCTGGGCTTACCGACTGTTTTCTGTGCTTCTGAAACACATTTACTTAATGAAAATGGAACATGAAATACTTAGATATTATAGTATACTTTTTTCCCACTTAGGAAAAATTATGGACATCTTACCAATAACTTATCTTTAATTCAATACCTGTACATATACTTCATTTTTCATATAGGCAAGGTAGTATTTCATAGTAGGGATGTACTACAATTTATTTAAACAATTTTTTTTTGGTAGGTCATTTTAGCCCTTTTCCTTTTGTCTTGCTAGAGCCCCATAACAAAGTACCAAAGACTGGGCGGCTTAAACAATAAAAATGTATTTTCTCACGGTTCTGGAGCTAGATGTTCAAGGTACAGGTGTAAGCAGGGTTGCTTCCTTCTGAGGGCTGTGAGAAGACCTGGTCTAGGCCTTTCTGTGTACCTGTCATCAGAACAGGTATATTGTACCTAATAGGTTTTTCATCCCTCCCGGCCTCTCTGTCCTTAGTTTTCAAGGTCTATTACACCGCGTTAAGCTATAAGACGCTCCTCTGTTGGAGTCTGTTTTTTCATACTGACACGCTTCACTTAGGATAATGGTCTTCAGTTCCATCCAAGTTGCTGCAAAAGACATTATTTCATTCTTTTTCTATGGCTGAGAAAAAGAATGGATTTGTGTACACCACATTTTCTTTATCCATTTATCAGCTGATGGGCATTTAGGTGGATCCCCTCTCTTTGCAGTTGTGAATTGTGCGGTGATAAACGTTCAGGTGCAGATGTCTTTTTTTTTTTTTTTTTTATTACAATGCCTTTTTTTCCTTTAGGTGGTAGTGAAATAGCTAGGTCTGTGTTTCGTTCTTTGAAGAATCTCCATACTGTTTTCCATAAAGGTTGAAAATCCATCTACATTCTCTTTTAACTGCACCTGGATCAACATTTATTTTTTGACTTTTTTTTTTTTGGAGAATCTCACTCTCTCATTCTGGGTAGAGTGCCGTGTCACCTGTGTGTCATCATAGCTTGTTGCAACCTCAAACTCTTGGGCTCAAGCAGCCTTCTGCATCAGCCTCCCAGAGTGCTAGGATTACAGGCGTGAGCCATCACACCTGGCCTCAAAGTAAAACGTTAGTTGGGTGTGCTGGTGTGTGCCTGTCATTCCAGCTACTTGGGAGTAGGAGGATGACTTGCACCTGGGAGTTGGAGATTACACTGAGCTATCATCAGGCAACTGCACACCAGCCTGGGCAACAGAGCGAGAAGTTGTCTCTAAATAAATAAATAAATAAAATAAAATTAAGATATATTTTACATACTGTAAAATCGAACCTTTTTTTTTAGTGCATAGTTCTGCGAATTTTTACAAACCTAGTCATGTTGCTGTCAGCATCACCAGAATTCCATCTCCAAACTCTCCCCTTGCCACTTTGTAGTGTAATCCGTCTTCCTCCCCTGATTTTGCCTTTTCTCGAATGTTATATGGATGGAGCCATACAGTATGTTTGTTTCCCCTTGAATCTGGCTTCCTTTGCTTTGTACTATTTGATGGCAGCTCATTCGTGTTGCATGTAACTGTAATTGTTCTTTTTAGTCCTGGGTAGAATTCCAGTGTAGGGTTGTGTTTATTCATTCTCTCGTGGAAGGACCTTTGGGTGGTTTCCAACTTTGGTCGAGCACCAATAAAGCCTCTCTCTACAGAGAATGACCTTATTAAATTACCAGAAGGGGGAAAATAAGGAAACCAGAATCCACAGAGCAAGAGATGAAATTAACAACAAAAAAAGGCCAAAACAGAAGATCAACAAGAAAGAAAGCCCAGAACTTGGAAAGCATGAAACGAGATGGCAAGAATGAGATTCACATATTTGTAACAATGACAATATTGTTAAATGGCAGGGACTTGAGAAGGGGGAAAATGGTTTTAAGATTAGGCAACTAACTTTACCCTTTCCGCAATTCCTTCCAAGGGCCAGAGAACTGTCAGGATGGAGAAAATCTGAAATCAGCCCTATTTGTCAGGGAGCTATGCTGTGTCCCCATCTAGGCACATTCTCTGATCAACGGGTGCTGCCAGAAATACTCTGATAAGAGGGGGAAAGTCTTAGGAATTAGGCTCAGAGACTAATCTACGAATACAGGTCCTGTTTTGTGACTACTGAGCAAGGCCTCTTGAGGAGACTCTGTGTCAGGGAGACCATGGCTCCCAGGACCTTGCCACAGTATGGTTGTAGGGCTACCATTTTGCATGGAGCTCCAGGAAGGGACCTGAGGAGGTCACATCACACAGCGAGTTGCATTGATGAAACTCTAAATTCGTTGGACGAGGCTGAGTGCTGTGACCCATCGAAGGCTGGGCTCATCTGAGCAAGCTTGCGGTTGAGTTAGCCTTTTGTAAATTGAATTTATGGTGATAGGATTGGGTTCAATGGAGGAAAGCACGGAGGGTCACTTGAGCAAGGAAGGAGATTGCAAAACAAGACTCAGGCATGAGTTTCGAAAGTTCTTTAGTCACAATATCAGTACAAAATTAGGGGGCTGTTGGAAGATTTTTTTTAGTTGGGGCATAAGACTTTATATATAGTTTTCAGAAAGTTGAATGGCAGGAGAACACCAACGATAGCTAGTTCTTCCCATGGTAAATATCGTATCAGTGCTGTTGATGTTTTTGTTTTTAGATTAAATCATAGCTGTGTACATTAATGCAGTCATGGGGTACAATGTGCTGGTTTTATATACAATTTGAAATATTTTCATCAAACTGGTTAAAGCAGTGCTGTTTAATCTCCACAACAAGCCTGTGATGTGTTTGTTGTTGTTTGTCACATTTTTTACATGAAGAAAGCAGAAGCAAGGGGATCGGTCAGTACTCAAGTGTGGTGGTTTTAGTTTTAGCCGAGGAAGGAAAAATTAAGGTGCTGGGAGCAGAGATGGAAAGCTGTGACTCTAAGATGACTTTGTAGTCATCTAGCTAAAATAAATCCATCTTGAGTTTTTTGTTTGTTTTTTTTTTTCCTCCTTACCTCTATTGTTCCCTGATATTGTGAAAAAATTTTACCTGGGACAGGTAGGGGGTTGGGTATGTGATGTGTGTGTTACTTGAGACTCGTAAAATGTGTGTCCTTTGGTGATACAAGATCTTACTCTCCTCTGTGCTCCCAGAGAAGAAGCTAAAGTTGGAACTGCCACACTTTTCTATTTGGAGCCAATACGGTTACCGTAGGCCAGAGCTTACCCACAAATTCATTATATTGAAATAAAATACAATATGATAATGCGGAACATAAGGAAATATGTTTTTCAGTACTTTTTAGAGTGTTTTTTATTTTTAAACTCTAGAAAACAAGCAAGCCTTGATTTCTGGATTGGAAAATTGTTTTTCCCCCATGAATATTTAGATTGTGTTGTAAGTTGGGTTCTTCTGTTTTATGGACCATGTTCTCTTTTTAAGGAACACGTATGCCCCAAACATCTTACAGCTTTGGGGATAACTCAAGAGGCATATTGAAATGGTAAAACTTTCCCACTCTACGTCAGCTATTTTCAAGTGTATTTGAAAAGAACGTGGAGTTCAGGTGAATTTTTTTAAACTAGTGTAACGTGATTATCATGAAAATTCATCTGTGAAATTTAGATTTTTCATTTCTTCTAAAATGAAGTCATCGAAATACTGTTATTTTCCTTTCTTCAAATTAGAGAAAGAAATGAAATTGAGAAGAATTTTCTGTATCTTTGCATTAAATTGATTGCAACTAATTGTATTTTTCAGAAGAAGCAACTGTCAGATACAGATGAGGAGTGAACCCGCTGCTATACATATTACTAATTTGATTATTATAACAAATAATAATCAAATAATCAATATAATCAAATAACATAATAATCAAATTAGTTATTTGTTTGCTAATTTGGTTCATCCGTTCATTCATTACAGAAATGATAATTGGTCATTTGTGTTTATTCTTTCACTGATTTCATTGTTAACTTTAGAATTGTGATTTAATATAAAGTGAAATTTATTATAAAGGTCACTTAATGTGGCTCTTTGAAAAACCCATTCCAATTAATTCTTCCCAGACCACCTCTAATTAACTGTATGATCTTAAGCAAACTATTTCATTTGGGCTGTGGTTTCTTTATATGTAAACAGAGCAATTGGATGTCTTCCAATTCTAAAGGTCTATTAAAAAATAATTTTTTGTGGTACTCACCAATTTTTTTTTGTGGTACCAAAGGGCATTTGTGTTGACAGCAGTGATTGAAAATGAATCTGAAGCTGGACACAGGAAGCAAGCCTGTAGTATCAGCTACATGGAAGGCTGAGGTGAAAGGATTGCTGGAGCCTGGGAATTCGAGGCTGGCCTGGGCAGCATAGCAAGACCCCATCTCTTTAAAAAAGAAAAGAATCTGAAGATGTAGTCGCTTTGAGTTCCAGTTCTTGCTTACTGATTTAGTAGCTATAGCATATACCCAAGCCCATGGATATAAGCGTTTACATTTATTATCCCTTAATTCTCACAAGAACCCTGTGGGAGGTATATAATTATACCTACTTTACAGGCGAGAGAATTGAAGCACCAAAAATAAAATTATCTTTAATAAGAATCAGTAATTACACAGCCAAGATTTGGTCACAGATAGTCTGAGTCCAGAGCTGGTGTGAGGAACATTATGTTGATACTGCAGACCTCTTAACCTTGCAGAGATTATGTTTATATGTAAAATAAAAACTGTGCTAGCGTTTTTTTTCTTTTTTTCTTTCTTTCTTTTTTTTTTTTTTTTGTAGAGACAGAGTCTCACTTTATTGTCTTTGGTAGAGTGCTGTGGTGTTGCAGCTCACAGCAACCTCCGCTCTTGGGCTTAGGCGATTCTCTTGTCTCATCCTCCCGAGTAGCTGGGACTACAGGCATCTGCCACAACACCCGGCTATTTTTTGTTGTTGCAGTTTGGCCAGGGCTGGGTTTGAACCTGCCACTCTCGGTATATGGGGCCCACGTCCTACCCACTGAGCCACAGGCACCACCCTGTGCGAGCTTTTTCTTCTTTGCTGGTTTGTATGAGGCTCACATATAGTAATGTGGCGGTTTCAAAGTATCGTCCCTGACCCAGGAGCAACTGTGGTATCTAGAATGTGCTACAGGTGCACATTTTTGGGCCCCATTCCAATCTAACCTACTCTGGGGTTGGGGACCCGCAGTCTACATCTCAGCAAGCCTTCCACATGATAGTGCTGAACCTCTAGAATAATATATAAGAAGGTGGGTGTTAACCTAAAGTTAATGTAAAACAGGGATTTTTTCATGATAATCCCCCCATACATATGTGCCTACCTATCTGTCTGATTGGTTTTTGTTGTTTTAATTAAATATATTGAATAATAAAGAATAATTACAAAATTTGTGAAGAGCCTAAAGAAAAATGATAATAAAAATATCAACAGATCCACATCAAATGAACTGCAGAAAAAAAGATTCTCAGTACTTTCGTCCCACACTCACATTTTTCTCTAATTGTCTTGCACTCCAGCCTAGAGGTAGAATATCTTTAAATTGGTGTATTTTATTTTCTTGATTTTTTCCTGTAGTTTTTATTTTCTCTTACATACTTAAAAAAATTTTTATTTAGCTTAATTCTACAAGGTCTTGAATTTTATTGAAAGGTATCAACATAGGGTGGCGCCTATAGCTCAAAGGAGTAGGCACCAACCCCATATACTGGAGGTGGCAGGTTCAAACCCAGCCCCAGCCAAAAACTGAAAAAAAAAAAGGTATCTATCTATATATATTTGTGATTTTTAAATTTACTTAAAGTTTTTGCTAATGTTAGGTATACATTCATTTTCCCTGCCGTATACTAGTCTATTTTTGATTATATTAAGGTTTATTTCTTCATTTTTTATTCGATGGATATTGGATTGAGTCCAGTTTTCGCTACTATGGACATTTGTGCATATATTTCCTGGAATACTTGGGTAAGTGCTTCTCTAGGGTCCTCGCTTTCAGACTATTTCACCTGCAATTCATAGTAAGAAATGTGCTTTTCATTATAACCAAACAATTTCATATTGCTTTTTCTCGTAAAGAGAGATACGATGGATTTTTATATATTGATAACAATAGGTCTTTAAACGTCCCTTCAAAAATCACTTAGTAGTTGTAATAAAATTTTTGTAAATGCCTGAAGATTTTTCTGTATAGATTGTATTATTTCTCAAACACAGTTTTATGTGATCCTTCCCAATTAGGCTTTCATTTGTTTTTCTTGATTTATTGTACTAGCTAGAACTACCATTAAAATATGGAAGACATATGGTATGAACCAACATCCTTGCCTATTCCTGGTATCAAGGGAGCACATTTAGTATTTAACAGTTATGGTGTTAACTGTAGGTATATCATGGATGCTGTTTATCAAGTTGAAGTTATTTCTAGTTTCCTGATAGGCTCTTATTATGAATGGAAGTAGGATTTTACCAAATGCCTTTTCTGCATCTATTGAAATGGTCCTATTTTTCAATTAGTATGTTGGAGTACGTTGATTTTTGAATGTTCCTTGGATTATTTAGAGGTGTAGTGTTTACTTTTCAAATATTTTGGCAGCTTTTTGTTACTGATTTTTAATTTAATTCCACTGTAGTTATAGAACCTGCTTTGTATGATTGGAATCCTTTAAAATTAACTGGATGAGGGTGGCGCCTGTGGCTCAGGGAGCAGGGCACCAGCCCCACACACTGAGGATGGAGGGTTTGAACCCGGCCCTGGCCAAGTGGCAGCAAAAAAATAGCTGGACATTGTGGAGGGCACCTGTAGTCCCAGCTACTCAGGAGGCTGAGGCAAGAGAATCGCCTAAGCCCAAGAGCTGGAGGTTGCTGTGAGCTGTGACGCCACGGCTCTGTACCAAGGGCAACAAAGTGAGACTCTGTCTCCAAAAAAAAAAAAAAATTAATTGGATTAAATTAATTGTTCTATTTCCTGATCTATGTTATTTCTGGGTCTTTTCCCAAAATTCTTTCTAAAATTCTGCTAAGTGCTCTTGATATTTGCCTTCCTCTTTGCCTGCTTGGTGATCTTGAACCAGATGGCAGACATTGTGAGTTTTATCCTGTTGGGAGTTTCAGCCCTGTACTGGGATGCAGTTACGTTTTTTGGGAAGCATTTATTCTTTCCAGATTTGGCATTTAAGCCGTGCTTCACAGGATCAACCCAGCTTTCAGTCAAGGGCCGGTTTGACTCATGTCCGTGGGGGTTACTAGGAGAAAGGACTGTAGATGAGGAGGCTTGTAAATAACAGAATTTTATTCCTCACAGTCTGGGCAGCTGGAAATAGAGAATCAGGTGCCAGTGAGCTCAAGTTCGGTGAGAGCCCTAGGTTCATCCTGATATTTCCGATTCAAATAGATTATTCCATAGTTAAGTTTTTTGATTTTGTGCTTGTCTCTTATACTGAAAAATCTTGGTTCCAACATCATTACCATCTATCACCCCTTTTTATGTTTCTTCTCGTTTCTTCTTATATTAATTATAAGAGGTAGGAAAAATACCAATTCACCTTATTAATGAGGAATCTGAAGCTTGAAAAGATTAAATCACTTGCATGGAAGTTCAGGATGATGGTTTTTTTGGCCAAGCCTTTGAAAGTATCTTCCATTGACATGACTATAATTTTGTTTCACCTGGGTCTGTCACTTTTTTCCTTCTCCGTCTCTCATTCATACACGCGTGTGCAGGTGCACACACACACACCCCCCACACAAAAAAACTTTCATGTTCTTATATATTTATTTGCTATCCACACTCTTGTTGGCCTTGTACAGAACTGTGGCTTTAAAAATTATCTGTTCTGTAATGATTTCCACATTTATCTAAATATTTAAAATCTTCACATGTAGTGAACACACAGACACACACACACAGAGCTGTCTTGCTATCTCCTTGTTGATTTCTATAACAAGCTCTACACTTCTTTCCTAAACCAGCTCTTCCTCATTTTCCCCCTCTTCCATGACTCAGTTTTCCTTGTGCCATAGGCAGGACTGAGGCACCCTGCAAACACCACCTGACCCTCTGTCATGGCCCTCACAGGTCACCCTCAGCTTCCTAGAATCTCCTATGACACAGGCAGTTAGGATGAACAGTTCTATAATCTCAAGGGTCTACATATCAAGCTCAGCTGGGGGTTAGCAGGCCCCACCTCTGACCCACAGACAGAAGCTTCCTACTTCCTTGGCTCCTACGAGCAGCTGGAGTCCCTGGAAATTCCCAGACACACCCCAGTGTTTGAAACCACACCCCAACCCATAGCAGAGGAGACCTCCTGCCCTAGAAGACCTGGCCTGTTATTCAGTTGAATTAAATGTTCCTTTCACAACAGAGATGGGCCCATCCTCATTTATGAAACAAGGAGATTTGACCAAATGATTTCCTGGCTCCTTGGACTTCTGGCTTCTCTGTGGCTGTCTGGCTCTTTTCGATCCCCCTTCCCTGCTGACCACACGCGTACACATTCTGTTTCTCACTGCCGTTTCAGTGGGACGAGATGCTGGTACGTGTAATACCATGTCTCAAGTTGAGATGCATTCTAAGACTGCTGAGGAGCTGCAGCAAATACAGGATAGGAGATCAAAGGGTTAAGGGAATCTGGGCAGAGCTCGTCCTTGGACCTGGCACCAACAGCTCTGCTGACAGACACTCAGGTCAAAAGCAGTGGCTGTTGTGGCCTCATTTTCAGGTTGAGGTTTTCAAATTAGTGGGTTTTGCAGGCTGGTCAGAGATCATTCCTTATCTCAGTGAAATGTGTTATGTCTCAGCTTCATGTACGCAGGCAGAAAATAGCCATGGACGTTTTTGATTATTATATAAAAATGCCTTTTTCTCGTCCAGGCGTGGTAGCTCACTCCTATATATAATCCCAGGGAGGCTGAGGCAGGTGGATTGCCCAAGTTCACAAGGTTAAGACCACCCTGAGCAAGAGTGAGACCCCGTCTCTAAAACTAGCTGGACGTTGTGGCGGGCGCCTGTAGTCCTAGCTGCTTGGGAAGCTGATGCAAGAGAATCGCTTAAGCCCAAGAGTTTGAGATTGCTGTCAGCGGTGATGCCACAATACTTGACTCAGGGCGACAGAATGAAATTGTCTCATGAAAAAAAAAAAAATGGTTTTTCTAGTTGCCACAGAAATCTCTAGCATTTATCTTAGATTCTGTTCGATTTTTATTTAATAAATGCATCTACCAAGAAGAACCGGATAAGGACATCTAGTTTGCTTGGGGGAAGGTGTTCTGGGCTGGCTAGTTTTCTCCTTCAGCATTCAAGCCCTGCCCTCAAATTTGTTTCTCTTTTACTTTTCCTATTCTGCATCATAAGAGATTGCTTGAAAAGAGTCGATGCTAGTAACTAGAGCTATAGGCATGAGTAACCTTAGAATGTGTATCTTTAACGTCACATACAAATAAGGGTGATCAAGGGCATCTACGGTCTTCAATATCTGTGGTCCACAAGCACTGGGCTGTGGACTGGTACTGGCCTGTGTCCTGTTTGGAATGGGGCTGCACAGCAGGAGGTAAGTGGTGGGCAAGCCAGCAGAGCTTGCTCTGTGTTTACAGCCATTCCCCATTACTTGCATCACCGCTTAAGCTCTACGTCCTGTCTGGTCAGCGGGCGGCATTAGATTCTCATAGGAGCGCGAACTCTCCTTTAAATCACACATGCCAGGGATCTGAGATGCACATTCTTTATGAGACTCCAATGCTTGATGATCTGAGCTGGACCTGAGGCTGTGATGCTAGTGGTGAAGAGTTGCAGCAAATACTGGACGGAACGTCTAGTTGCAGGGAAACAAACTCAGAGCTCCCACTGATTCAGCCAGTTGTGTAATTATTTCATTATATATTACAATGTCGTTAATAATCATAGAAATAAAGCGTGCAATAAATGCAGTGTACTTGAATCATCCCCAAACCATCCCCCCCCCCCCCCCCCCGTGGTCTGTGGAAAAATCATCTTCCATGAAACCAGTACCTGGTGGCAAAAGGTTTGGGGACCATTGTTTTAAAGAGATACACTCGTTTCTCAGTTGAGCTAACTGTAGACATTCTTGAAAGAGGCAGCAAGGAAATGGTTAATGTATTAGACTGTCCCCCGACTCTGGTGCTGCTGCTTCTCAGAGAAGCTATGTACTTAGCTACTCACAGTAAAATTGCTTTGCTCTCTTCAAGGGCACCTGCATTTCATTGTCCGGCCAACTGTGACCTTGGAAGGACTGAGGGGCTAACTTGTTCCGTGACCTCTGCAGTCCTACCCCGTTCAGCTTCCATTGGCTGACTTCCACTGGGTCATGGATGGGTGGAGGGGGTTGAGGATATTAGGTGCCACTCTACCCAAAGTGGGGAGCTGGACAGGGCATGAAGGGGAGGGAGGAGAGTGGACAGTGGCCTTTATGCACCATTTACCAGGTGTTAGTCACAGGCCTGGGACTCTGCACAAATCATCCTTTGTGGGCTTCATAAAACCATATGAAGAATACTCTGTTGCCTCCATTTTTTTAGATGAGGAAGCTGTGGGGGTAAAAAAAACTTCCTGTATTTATAGAGCATAGGCTTTGTATTCTTTGTATTCTGTAATTTTTTGAATTGCCTTATTTCCGCTTTCTTCCTTTAAACATTTCATGTAAATTTAATTTTGCATTCATGTAAATAAGGCAGCTTCTAAGTTATCGTTTGTTCCCAGTGAGTCAATCAATAAGCGATACTTGAATTTACATCTGAGAAAGATTTCTCTAGTTCAAGATATTTACTTCTTTCATCTCCAAATATGTATAATCCTTAAGATAAAAAATTCTAAATAATAAGCAATAAAGTGGTCATGATAGCTTCTCTTCTCCTAAATGGTCTAGAAAATGAAGCCAGGAGTTTTTTAAGAGCATATTTCCCGTTCTTCTCACCGTTGGTGACAAGTCCCAACCCGATAGCCCCAGGGCCTGGAGAGGTCTGAGCTTAAAAGCCACAAAATAGTCATCTCGTTGCAGAAAAACTGGTTTGGAATCTACTTATAATCATCAGCCTAGGGCCACAGATTTTTACTTCTTGGTTTCATACTTACTGCTGAATATGGTCTTTTTTTTTTTTTTTTTTTTGCCAGGGCTGGGTTTGAACCCGCTACCTCCGGTATATGGGGCCGGCACCGTGCTCCTTTGAGCCACAGGCGCTGCCCAAATATGATCTTCTTATCCTTGTAGAATAATGTAATTAATGGGGGAAAGAAAATGGAAATCCTCTTCGCCTTGTGGGACACTGCGTTAAGGCTGAGATTCCCATCCAAGATCAGTTATGCCTCTTTAGTTTTTGCAGAAGTAATAGCTGGTCAAGATAATAATGGAAAAGAATCCATTTAATCGTCTTTTTTTTTTTGACACAGAGCCTCAAGCTGTCACCCTGGGTAGAGTGCCATGGCATCAGCTCACAGCAACCTCCAACTTCTGGGCTCAAACGATTTTTCTGCCTCTGCATCCCAAGTAGCTGGGACTACAGGCGCCCGCCACAATGGCTATTTTTTGGTTGCAGCCGTCATTGTTGTTTGGCGGGCCCGGGCTGGATTCGAACCCGCCAGCTCAGGTGTATGTGGCTGACACCGAGCGTAATTGTCTTTTTAATACTCTAAATAGCACACCACTTAGGACCTTGCTAGACGCTTTGCTAGAGCCCTCTTTTGTAGATTCTATCCGATGACTCATAAAAAATGTAGTGTTTTCATTACTCTTCAGAGGATTGTAATTCGCGATTCGTGAAAGAATCTCATTCATTAGAAATATTCATTACCAGTGGTCCACAGACTTTTCATTATCAAAACCAATGCTTACTTTGCAACCAGTAAGTCTGTTCTGTCTTTTTCCTACGGCCTAATCCCAGGTCTTCAGTTTTCTTATCTCAATATAAGCCTGGTTTAAAACAAGGAACCATATCAAGGATTCAGTGAAATGTAAACTATTTTGTCTTGTCTACTTGGCTCTGGAAAATTATACTTTCCTGTTATAAACAGTAAGCTGCTTAGGGAAGAATTCCAGCAATTTGTCTTTCCCAGTGTTGCACACAGTGGCCAACCAAAGCCGTGCACGCACAGCAATTCTTCCTACTTGTTTAACTTTTTCAGTCAAAGCAAGAGATTGTGGTGGTGCCCGTTTGTTCGAAAATGGCACGTGTTTCTTTCTCCTCTTATCATTACCCAATGCATTGGAAGATGTTAGATCCAGACGGGCCTTGAGAGCCAGCCCCAGGCTACAGATGAGAAATGGAAGCCCAGACTGAGGTCATACATTGTGTAAGTGGTGAGGTGGTGTCTTGCGTTTCCTTTTGCTTAACTCCAAGGTTTTCCTTGATTCTCCTCCTTTCTCTATAACAGTTATTCACATTTCAGGGAGAAAATATGGCCCACTAAGTGCATTCATTGTATTCCTGGTCTCAAAATGGCACTACGTGTCAAGGCAAGCTGATTGCCAGTCACTGATTTTACAATAAAGCTTGTTTTTGCAAGTAGCAGTAGGAGTCTCATTGAATAAGAGAAATCGAGGCATTCCAGGGCATGCTGTCCCCGTTAGGGACCAGGCTGGTCTAATGTGGTGAAAGAACCAGCTTCGGTAAAAGCTTTGCTGTTTGCAAGCTGGGTTTAACCCTGCTGAATCTCAGCTTCCTCATTAAATAACGGGGCACCTGGCATCCACTTCGGACAGTTACTAAGATACATTGTCTATAAAGTCAAATGATAAAATAGAACAGAAGTACAAGTGTATTATGTGCATATGACCACAGTGGAGATTTGGAAAGGATGGAGGATCGCTGTAAATGATTAGAAATCTCATTTGTACTTCTGCCCAGAGATGTGAAACAGATTGTGCAAAGCTCTGAGCAGTGACTGTTCACTCTGGTGAAAGGCAGGGCTGAAGGGTTGTGCTTCCTACCTGAACCTCTTTGAAAGCTGAGATTGGAAAAGCAGATTCTGTTTTGTGATAAACAGAAAGTGGCTAGGGAATCCATGATAGTCTCCTTTTCTTTCTTTCTTTCTTTTTCTTCTTCTTCTTTTTTTTTTTTTTTGGTAGAGACAGAGTCTCACTTTATCACCCTGTGTAGAGTGCTGTGGCGTCACAGCTCACAGCAACCTCCAACTCCTGGGCTTAGGTGATTTTCTTGCCTCAGCCTCCCAAATAGCTGGGACTCCCAAGTTGCAGGTACCCGCTGCAACACCTGGCTATTTATTTTACTGCAGTTTGGCCAGGGCTGGGTTTGAACCCACCACCCTCAGTATATGGGTCGGTGCCCTACTGACTGAGCCACAGGTGCCGCCGTTAGTCTCCCTTTTTTGAGCGGTGGGAGACCACAGCCGCCTCTTCATAAGAAAGCAGAAGTGTGTTTGAGTTTGGGGAAGCAGTGGGGAATAACTGAACTTTTTGGTGTATTATAATATAAAAATAGAATTTTTAGAGATAATAATCTACATATAGTTTTTAGTATATAATAATATAAAAATATTGTTTTTTTTAAAGTCTTTTTTTCTTTGAGACAGTGTTGCTGTGTCACCTTCAGTAGAGAGCTGTGGCATCACAGCTCACAGCAACCTCCAACTCTTGGGCTTAAGTGATTCTCTTGCCTCAGCCTCCCAAGTAATTGGGACTATAGGCGCCCGCCACAATGCCCAGATATATATATTTTTGTAGTTGTTGTTGTTTATCAGGCCTGGGCCGGATTGGAACCTGTCAGCCCCAATGTATGTGGCCGGCACCTAGCCGCTGAGCTACAGGCGCCAAGCCCAAAGATCTTTTTTTGTAATGTCATTATTGTACCTCCCTTGAGTCTATGAGAGTGACACAAAAATAACGTGCAATCAGGTCTTCGTTTATGGGAGTTTTCCTTTTAATTGTTGGCAGACAGTTACACAAGCGTATCTGTGATTAAAAACCCAAACTGTGGGTGGCGTCTGTGCCTCAGTGAGTAGTGCGCCGGCCCCATATACCGAGGGTGGCGGGTTCAAACCCAGCCCTGGCCGAACTGCAATAAAAAAAAAAAAAAATAGCCAGGCGTTGTGGCGGGTGCCTGTAGTCCCAGCTGCTCCGGAGGCTGAGGCAGGAGAATCGCGGAAGCCCAAGAGCTGGAGGTTGCTGTGAGTCCTGTGACGTCATGGCACTCTACCGATGGCAGTAAAGTGAGACTCTGTCTCTACAAAAAAAGAAAAACAAACCAAAAAAACCCCCCAAACTGTGCTAAAAGGAAAAACTGTGGGATTTCAGACAAGAAAAATCTATGCAGGTAGTTGAAAAATCTATGCAGCCAGTAGTGGTTTGTTGATTTTAATTGTGGAAAACAAAAACTGGCTGCTGTTGCAGGTGTGGATAAACCCTGGGGTGAGGGTGGGATTTAAGGGAGAATATACCAGTTGTGAGTGGAGAAGGGGTTGGAGTGGGGCACATGGTGGAGACTTTTCGAGCATTTTGAGTCAGGTTTAGGAACCTAGATTTGAAGGAAACATACTAGTCTCTGGTGCATGTGCACGTGTATTGCATGGGTGTGAGCACATGTGCATGTGTGTCTGTGTATATGCCTGTGTGCATGTATGTCCGTCTGTGTGTGAGCACATGTACATGTGTGTGCATGCGTGTTTCTTTCCGTAAGTCCTTGGTCAGTGTTTCCGCGTAGAGATACCAATGCAAGGTGCTGCCTTCGAGAGCATCAGCTTCCTTTCCTAATGAGCAAGAAGCAGGGAGAGATGAGGCTTGGTCATTACAGAGCACTTTGTGACCCAGTGACCTCATACTTCCTGTTTCCATCCGAGACGGGGGCCGGTGGAAGGAACCGTGTCAGCAGAAGACTGTGAATGGGGGACTAGAAAGTGTTAAGGATGTGAAGTTTACATTTTCTGCAGAAAACCAGACATACTTTTAGCAAGCAAAACGTTGGAGTCAGCCAGCAGTTGGATGAAGGAGCTGAACTTGAGTGGAATAGCAGCTGTGGCCACTGACCCAGGAGCAGGTCTAGGCATCAGGAGCTAACTCCTGCTTCTGAGTCTTGTATAGTTTCTGCTAAGCTGCTTCACCAGCCAGTCCTTGTTTGGAACTGATATCGAGACCAAACTCAATAGCAAAATAAATTCGTACATCATTTGTCCTGGCTTTTGCGCCAGCGTTATAGAACAACACCGTTTGGATGACTTCCTTTATATAGGAGAGGACACTTGCAAAGAGATGGGGATGTGCTCTTTCCCGTTTGCAAATCGATTCCTTTCCTTGCGTTTTTTTTTTTTTTTTTTTTTTCTTTTTGAGATGGAGTCTTACTATGACTTGAGGGCACATCATTCCGATGTCTGCCTCCTTATTCAGCCTGTTGTTTTCTCTCCTGTATATCACTCAAAATCTGTCTCTCTCCTAAGATTATATGTGATTGCACCGTTTAAGGTCCACCTTGGTAATTCAGGAGAGACTGCTTCTCTCAAGGTCCTTAATTCATCAACTCTTTGCCATGTAAGCTGATAATGTGCAGGTTCCAGGATTTGATGTGGACATCTTTTGGTGAGACATTTTCCAGCTATGAACGTGCACAGAAACTTTCTGTGTAGACATACACATATAATTTCATTTCTCTTAGTAGATACCTAGGAATAGAATTGCTGGGTTGTATGGTAAATCAGTGTTTAACTTTTTGAGAAATTGCCGAACTGTTTTCAGAAAGGACTATATCATTTTACATCCCCTCCTACCCCTGGCAATGTCTAAGGGTTCTAGCTTCTCCATAATTCTTGCCAATCATCTGCCGCCCTCCTTTTTTTTTTTTTTTTTTTTTTTTTTACCATAGCTATTCTGGTGGGTATGAAGTGGTACCTCATTGTGGCTTTAATTTGCATCTCCCTATGATAACAGTGCTGAACATCTTACCCTGTGCTAATTTGCCATTCATATGTAATTTTTTGTAAAACACCTATTCAAAGCTCATGACCATCTTATAATTGGGTTATCTTCCTCTTTTTGAGTTATGAGCTAGTTTCCTGGTTTCTACACCCTGGCCCAGCCATTGCCAGTATTGAATACAGGGGTGCCTGGGGTCCCTGTGGTTGGGAGGTGTGGAGGCTGCCTGGTTCCTTAGGTGCCACGGGCTGGGGCAGGGCACCATCTCTGCACTATCTGTCACTGGTGGGGGTGAGGGAGGTAGATGGGACTCACAAGTGGCCTTTGGGCCACCAAATACTGTGTCGGGGAAGCCGAAAGATGCCCCCCACCCATGCTCTACAGATCATCAGCTCAGTGGTGGGCAGCCATTCAGTGCATCTATGTGTTGGATGGAGGGAATGGGGGTCCCTTCTCTGCTTTACAGTGAGTGATTCACATGAAATTATGAAATTGTTGGCTCCACAGTTCACTAACCCTGAATGTTCTATTTAGTGCCACACGTTCTAATTCCCCCCTTCATGTCTCATTTCCAGCGATCTACAACTACAATGCTTCTCAAGATGTGGAGCTCTCCTTGCAGATCGGCGACACAGTTCACATCCTGGAGATGTACGAAGGTAAGTCTGGCCGGGCCTCTGCCAGCCTGAGGCAAGGGAAGAAATGGTGGAAGTTACTCATTAATAAAGAACGTAGGGCAAACATAACACAGTCTGCTTCCTGGAGCAGCGCCAGTGAAAGTCTAGGAAGCAGTTAGGTGACACAGTTTTGTTCTGAGGGTGACAGAATACCGAACTGAATACACTTGATCTTAGCCGGAAGGCTGGACGCGGTCAGCCAGCAGAACACGAGAGCACAGACATCCGTAGACACCAGTGTTGTGTGGATGTGTGAAGGACACAACACGCTGCCCCAGCCACTGGGAAGTGTCAGCTACAGAGCTGGCTCGCGGGAAGGCACTTGGGAAAACACTTGGGAGAGACTTTCTGGTGTTGTTGCAGCGATTCTTTCAGAGAATTAAGCCAAGACTGCAGCCGGTCCAGAAAGCTGCTTGTGTGTTGCCTCCAAGCAGGTCAGACGGGGGCGGTGGTTCGGTTAACCTGTGAGTGGGCAGTACTCAGGACTGCCTGTTTGCAGAGCAGTGGCACAGCTGCGCCCAGCCGAAGTCTCTGGCTTCAATTCAGGTGCTCTGAACCCTTGGAGGAGGCTTTCTCCACGTATCCACATTTCTAACCCAAACCCCCAGATCACAGTAAAGCACAGTCAGGCCGATAAAGTTCAGGGTCAAAGCCAAGTACAATCTTCAGGGCCCAGTTATGCTCTCTGAAGGTTGGCACAGGAATGAGTGGGAAGCGAGGCAGAATCAGTGGGGACTCTGCATTTGCGGGGTCCGGCCTCCCATGGAAGTGCTCGTGATGGTGGAATGGCACAGGTGGTCCACCAGGATCCCATGCAGGTTCCTAGGATGGGACACGGTGATGGGAAGGGGAGAGGCAGGGAAGCAGGAGGAACGAGGCAGAGTTTGGCCATAGCAAAGCTGAGCCAACTGCCTGTCTGCACAGAGGACTCTACTGTTACTGCTGCCTCCCTTTGGTTTTTGGCGGGTCGGGGTTTCACATTATTCTTTTTTCTCCTTCTGCGCAACTCAGTGCAACCATATAGGTCCCAGGGGCCCGTAGGAGACAGAGCCTGCTGTGTACTCGTCCCTTTCCATTCTCTCTCATCCTTTCATCCTCATTATCTCAGGCCCAGTCAAACACTGATTCTAAGCTGCCAGCTTAGACGGTCAGTTTACCTTTGGCTTATGAAATCCAGAGTCCCCTCTGACCTCACAAAGTCATACCTCTTTGTCAAGGGGACAGATTAATCCACTCTGGCCTCTTTGGGTATACATTTATTTTCCTGTTGTACAAATGAAAAGCATATGTTTAATTTTTCTAAGTTTTCCATACGGGCTTGGAAAGAATATATATTTAAGGGTCACTGTGTGTAAAGTTCTACCTCTGATAATTGGATTCTAATTCTTGGTCATTTTTCAAATTTGTTGTATGCTAAGTTTTTTCCTTGCTTTTTCTGTTACTCATAGAGCTGTGTTCAATCTTCCGCCGTGATTGTAGTTTGTCTGTATCTTTTTATAATAATGTCAGTTGTTTGCTTTTTGCGTTCTGAGAGCTGTTTGGGGGTGCCTACAGTTTTAGAAAGGTTATGCCCCACAGTTCCAACTTGTAAACCTTTTATCACTGTCTCAATCTGTAGTAATGCATTAGACCTTACTCTATTTTTGTCTAAAATTACAGCCAACTCATTGGTTTTTACCTTCTTGACCCCAGAAGGCTGTCAGGAAATGTTCCTTTGTTCTCAGGCATTCAGCAGATGCCCCAGATAGCCCCAAATGCTGGGCTGGACACTTTTAGTTTTGGTCTTTTTCAGGTCTTGACTTCATAATTCTTCATTGCTATGTTAACTGTCTTGTGTGTGTGTCTGTGTTTCGTTTTTTTGTGGCCGGGGCTGGGTTTGAACCCGCCACTTGAACCCTCCAGTATATGGGGCGGGCACCCTACTCCTTGAGCGACAGGCGCCGCCCAAGTATGTGTTGTTTTGCTAAGATTTTGTAATTGTCCTGTGGTGTGTAGGAGGAAAGAATGGAGAATTGATCTAAAGTAAAGTAAATGATGTTTTAAACATACATCATTGAAATTCTTTTTTCATTTATATGTGACCCCAGTATATATTTTTTGACATGATGAATTGAAGAACTTTATCCTGTTAGGGTTTATATTAGTAGTCATTTTTAGTGTGCTCATTATTTATACTTAACTGAGTAGTTTTCCAGTTGGCCAATGAACATCCGAGAAGGCAGCGCTGCTAGGGGCCACTGAACCGAACCTTAAATATAAACACAGACACAGGAATGCATCCACTTCAAATGTCATAAACTCGAGTCTGAAAAGTCCAAAACTCACCTGTGTCCAGTATATTGCAGTTCACTCAACAGGACAATTGGAGGAAGTGCTGACCCAGGTGACAATCATAAAGAAAAGATTGACTTCATCATAATTGCATCTTCAGTGCGATGGTTCACGCACAGAAGTCAGTTTTCCTCCTACTTGCTGCTATAAAATATTTGCCATGTCAGCCATAAAACTCTTAGGTCTCAGAGAGGGACCTCAGTGCCTGTTCTTTAAAAGTGGGCACGTGTCCAGGTGTGGATGAGGAGGGAGATTGAGAATAGGAATCTGCATCCTGGGCTCACCAAGTTGATTAACCACCAAGTGGCATATTGGCTTGACAGACAGATTATTACATGGGATTATGTTTTTTCAGTAGTGTTCACTTTATGGGATTCGTTTCTTAGATGGTGCCTACCTTGCTAGATGCCATAGGTTCTTGTATCTGCTGAATACTTAGAGTTCTTGGCTGGATCCTCAAATTCCAAATTGCAGGCAGTTGAGGACTAGGCGAGGGCAGGGGGGCTTTGCCAACATGAAACACGGTGGAAATGCTGAGTAATAACTGGTGCTCTCTCCCTTCTTTGAAAAAATAAGCAAAATGGAAACAGCCACAGGACTGCTGGACGGAGTTTAAGGACGGTGCTGGCACCGTGTCATGGCCCCAGGGCTTTGCGTCTGTCAGCTTCCTCTCTCTGCACGCCCATCCCCACCCTGCTCTTGAGATACATGCATGCCAGATCTCTGCGTGTTTTTCCAGTGTGGACATGAGTCCTCCCAGACACGAACAATTCTTTTTTCCGCCACAACAGAACACCAGTTAGGGATCTCCTTTTTCTGTCTCCTGCCCTGTGCTTGAATGACTGATCTCTGAGAGTGATAGCTCCTTAAAGGCAAAACCTGCCTCTCTGTCTACAGGGCTGGTGCCTACCTAGCTGCTGAATGAATAAGAGAAATTAGGAGCCCAAAGAAAGCTGCTATAAAGGCGGAAGATATCAGTGGTCACTTCCACAGCACCTGGGATTCCAAGGCAGAGCTGTTGCTTCCCTCCCATGGGGGAAACCTAAGGGGGTGCCAATGCTTCCCTCCCCCTCTGCACGTTGTAGGAGGAATTAGTCATTGCTTCAGCTTTTGTTTTTAAATTACACCTTTATTGAGATATAACTGAAATGTCATTTACTAAGTACACCGCACACAGAGTTGGGCAGCCGTCATCACTGTCTACTTTCAGAACATTTTCGTCACCCTAAAAGAAGCTCTGTCCCCATCA
>CAUYPK010165263.1:0-17389 GCA_963574355.1 Loris lydekkerianus | reverse complement strand
CCCTGGCATAACCCGACTCACTGCCCCCCCCCCCCACAGGCGCGGGCAAAACCGCCAAAACCTCCCACCCCCGCCAATTTTTTTTTTTTTTGTTTTTTTTGATTTTTTTTTTTTGTGGGGGGGGGGGTTGTAGTTGTCATTGTTGTTTGGTAGACCTGGACTGGATTCACAGCTCCAGTGTATGTGGCTGGTGCCTTAGCCGCTTGAGCTACAAGCGCTGAGCCTTGAATTTTTTATGTCTAATAGATATGTGAGATGTAGAGTTGACAGTTGCTTGCATCAGTCTAGAGTTCAGAATAAAATAAAGGTCAGGGCTAGAGATACAAATCTGGGAGGTTATCAGCTTGTCACTAGTATCTAAAGGCAGAAGTAAAGGAATAAATACTGATGGGAAGGCAAAGTCCTAAGTGTGGAAGCACACTAGTACTGAGAGGGTTCCCAGGAACAGAAGAAACAGAGAACTATGGATACTTTGATTTTGCTTCTGAAACTGGGCCATTATTGGTGGATATTTCCCTTATCAGGTATAGTTTTTCCTCTATAGCTGGGATCCCCAGTCCCTGGGCTGCTGATTGGTACCAGTCTATGGCCTGTTAGGAACAGAGCCACACAGTAAGAGGTGAGTGGTGGGGGACCTAGTGAGCACAGCTTCATCATTATTTACAGCTGCTCCCCATCAAAAGGCTACAAAGCCAAAGATGAAAAACCATTCTGAGGCTCAAGATGAAAGGAAGACGGAGTCCCAATTTTTGCAATTAAAATGGCTTTATTCAGGTGGGTACAGTGGCTCATGCCTACCCTAGCACTGTGGGAGGCTGAGGCAGATGGATTGCTTGAGCTCATGATTTCAAGACCAATCTGAGCAAAATCAAGATCCTGTCTCTACTATTAAATAAAAATAGAAAAAGTGAGGCAAGAGGATCACTTGAGCCCAAATTGGAGGTTGCTATGAGCTATGATGCCATGGCACTCTACCCAGGGTGACAGCTTGAGACTCTATGTCAAGAATAAATAAATAATGGCAGACTGGCACCTGTGGCTCAGTGGGTAGGGCGCCAGCCCCATATACCAAGGGTGGTGGGTTCAAACCCAGCCCCCGCCAAACTGCAACAAACAATAGCCAGGCATTGTGGCGGGCACCTGTAATCCCAGCTACTCAGGAGGCTGAGGCAAGAGAATTGCCTAAGCCCAAGAATGGGAGGTTGCTATGAGCTTTGACGCCACTGCACTCTACCAAGGGTGATAAAGTGAAACTCTGTCTCTACAAAAAGAAGAAAAATAAAATAAATAAATAATGGCTTAATGTCTGTAGCTCAGTGGTTAAAGTGTCAGCCACATGCACTAGGACTGGTAGGTTTGAACCCAGCCTGAGCCTGCTAAACAACAATGAAAACAACAACAAAAAGAATAACTGGGCATTGTGGTGGGTGCCTGTGGTCCCAGCTACTTGGGAGGCTGAGGCAAGAGAATCGCTTGAGCCCAAGAGTTTGAGGTTGCTGTGAGCTGTGATACCACAGCACTCTACCAAGGGTGACATAGTGAGACTCTCTCTCAAAAAAATAAAAAATAAAAAACAAGTAAATAAAATAGCTGTATTCCACCTTGGTACAGGTGGGGTGAGATCTCTAACCAGGAAGAAATCTACATGTGAGTAATGGTGGACAGGGGATTTAAAGGACTAGGGAAACAAGGATTGGTCTGTCTGCCTCTTCCTGGGAAGGACATCCACTCAATTCTTCCTGAACAGATTAGTTATATCTGAGCAGGTCATCCTCACCTGGGTGGAACAGATCTACCTGGGCAGGTACACCTGATTCTATCATTCCAGCCTTTTTAGTTTATTATAAGGAGTTTATTATAAGGGATGATGGGCGTGGTATCTGTTTGACTATTTCCTGTGGGAAGAGAGGCTGCATGGGCTGCTTGTAAAGAGAATGGGAGGGGGAATGAAATGGGGTAGGGACTCCCTGGCTTTTTCAGTCTGAGCTGGTTAGTATCCAGTAAGGCAAGGATATGAGGAGTTGTGGTGACTGTCTGGTTAATAAATCAATTAAGTTAATAAATCAATTATTTATTTTTGTATTTTTTTGTTGTTGCAGTTTGGCCAGGGCTGGGTTCGAACTCGCCACCCTCGGTATATGGGGCTGGCACCCCACTCTCTGAGCCACAGGCACCACCCTGGTTAATAAATCAAACACGAAGCAGAGGGTTACTGGTTCGAAACTGAGAAAGAAAAAAACATCATTAGTGACCTTATCAGACAATAACCAAAGAGGAAGATGGACAGTGAGAGGCAGGAACCTGTTGGAGTTGCCAGGGTCGCCAATAATCCTGACAGGACATCTAATACCCATTACCAAGATCTCTGCCCATTTTTAGAGGATTTTTACAAGCTGGCACTGTGGATGAAGTTGCCCCCATGTTGGTTAGAAAAGAGAAAAGATAGGCCGGCACCTGTGGTTCAGTGATTAGGGCGCCAGCCCCATATATGCAGGGTGGCAGGTTCAAAACCAGCCCTGGCCAAACTGCAACAAAAAATATAGCCAGGCATTGTGGCGAGCACTTTTAGTCCCAGCTACTCAGGAGGTTGAGGCAAGAGAATCGGCTAAGCCCAAGAGCTGGAAGTTGCTGTGAGCTGTGATGTAACAGCTCTCTACAGAGGGGACAAAGTGAGACTCTAAAAAGAAAAGAAGGGGGCAGTGCCTGTGGCTCAAGGAGTAGGGCACCGACCCCATATACCAGAGGTGGCAGGTTCAAACACAGCCCTGGTCAAAATTGAAAAAAAAAAAATAATAAAAATGAAATGAAATGAAATGAAATGAAATAATGAAATGAAATGAAATGAAATGAAATGAAAAAGGGTGGCGCCTGTGGCTCAGTGAGTAGGGCGCCGGACCCATATGCGAAGGGTGGCGGGTTCAAACCCAGCCCTGACCAAACTGCAACAAAAAAATATCCAGGCGTTGTGTCGGGCGCCTATAGTCCCAGCTGCTTGGCTAAGGCATGAGAATCGCGTAAGCCCAAGAGTTGGAGGTTGCTGTGAGCCGTGTGACATCATGGCATGCTACCTGAGGGCGGTACAGTGAGACTCTGTCTCTACAAAAAAATAAAAATAAACATAAAAAGAAAAGAAAAGAAAAGAGAAAAGATTGGCTTACTTTTCTATAAGCAAAAATACCTAGAGTTCAGTTTCCCAGGCTGGCGTTCAGGAGGCATTCTGATTTTCCAGGGGTCTTCAAACTTTTGTAGCTAGGTTCAGGAGGGAATTTTCTGAGAGTGTGGCACTAGATCTTCAAAAAGACCCAGGTAGCCAGATCTCTGTGGGCTAGACAGGGTTTTGGTGGGGAGGGTTGGATTTGTGGCACTGCTTTGTCCAGAAGCCTGTTTTGCTGCACTTAAAGCACGATACTGAGGAAGATTTTGTTTTTTATGGAATGCCCCACAGAGTCTTAGAAGTAGCCAGGGGTGGTGCCTGTGGCTCAGTGAGTAGGCACCGGCCCATATACTGAGGGTGGCAGGTTCAAACCCGGACCCAGCCAAACTGCAACAAAAGATTCCAGGCATTGTGGCGGGTGCCTGTAGTCCCAGCTTTGGGAGGCTGAGATAAGAGAATTGCCTAAGCCTGGAGATACTGCTGTGAGCTGTGACGTCACAGCACTCTACGAAGGGCGACAAAGTGTGACTCTGTCTCAAAAAAAAAAAGAAGAAGAAGAAGAAAAAGTAGCCAGGTTTGCTTAATGGTGGAAGCCAATACTAGAGCTCTGAAAGGCACTGCTACACCTTGAAGGCCACATCAATGAGATCTCGCTGGGAGGTCTGAGGACCCATTAGCTGGATGAAGTTTAGGCAGGGTTGGAGAGAGTTCCCATTTTCTTTCATCTTCCAGAGGAAGAATCTGTTTAGCTGGGTCTGATGGGATATACTTTGGCCCTCCAAAGGGGCTTCTCCCCATCCTGGATTTGGCACCAAATAAAAGGTTACAGAGCCGAAGATGAAAGACCATTTTGAGGTATGAGACGAAAGGAAGATGGAGTCTTGGTTTGTGCAATTAAAATGGCTTTATTCCTGGGCATCACCTGTGGCTCAAAGGAGTAGGGCACTGGCCCCATATACTGGAGGTGGCGGGTTCAAACCTGGCCCCAACAAAAAAAATAAAATAAAATAAATAAAGGCAAAAAAAATAAATAAATAAAAATAAAATGGCTTTATTCCACCTGGGTACAGGCAGGGTGAGCTCTCCAACCAGGAAGAAATCCACATGTAGGTTTTGGCAGACAGGGGATTTATTTTATTTTTTATTAATTTATTATTTTTTTAGAGAGAGTCTTACTTTGTTGCCCTCAGTAGAGTGCTGTAGCATCACTGCTCACAGCAACCTTCAGCTCTTGGGCTTAGGTGATTCTCTTGCCTTAGCCTCCTGAGTAGCTGGGACTACAGGCACCCACCACAACACCCAGCTATTTTTTTTGTTGCAGTTTGGGGCCAGGTTCGAACCCACCACTCCTTGGTATAAGGGGCCAGTGCCCTACTTACTGAGCCACAGGCACTGCCCCAACAGGGGATTTCAAGTGCTAGGGAGAGGCAGCACCCATAGCTCAGTGGGTAGGGCGCCGACCCCATATACCAAGGGTGGCAGGTTCGAACCCAGCCTGGGCCAGCTAAAAAACAACAATGGCAACTGCGACAAAGAAATAGCCAGGCATTATAGCAGGGAACCTGTAGTCCCAGTTACTTGGGAGGCTGAGGCAGGAGAATCACTTAAGCCCAAGAGTTTGAGGTTGGTAACCCCCACTCTACCCAGGCCGACAGGTTGAGACTCTGTCTCAAAACCAACCAAAAATAAATAAATAAATAAAATAAAGGGCTAGGGAGACAAGGATTGGCCCGTCCACTACTTCCTGGGAGGGACACTCGATTCTTCCCAAGCAGGTTAGTTCTACCTCGGCAAGTCGGCCTCACCTGAGGTGGGTGCAGGCCTATTTGGGGCTGGTACAACTGATACTATAACCCATCACTTACATCACTGAATCAGTAACAGAAATAGATTCTCATAGGAGCATGAATCTTACTGTAAAATGCATATGCAAGGGATCAAGGTGGTGTGCTCCTTATGAGATTCTAATGCTTAGTGATCTGAGGTAGAGGTGAGGTGGTGATGCAAGTGCTGGGGAACAACTCCCAACACAGATTATCATTAGCAGAGAGGCTGATTGCACAGAGACCATAATAAATCAATTGCTTGCAGACTCATATCAAAACCACCACCACCATCACCACCACTACACCCACCCTGTGGAAAAATTGTCTTTCACGACAACATACCCTGGTGCAAAAAAGATGGGGGACTGCTGCTCCACAAAGTATACTGTATTAAGGAATAAATTCTTTTTGCCTTATTTCCTATCTCCCTGGATAATAGTTGCCACCCTTTATCACATCGTGTGCCTGGCATGGTACCTGACACTTCATCTATTATCTCATTTCTTCTTTTTGTGTGTGTATTTAAGATTTCCACATCCTAAAAAAAAGATGGAGACTTTACATCTTTTGTACTTACCTGTATAGATTTGGAGTATATCCTCCTAAGTAACATATTACAAGAATGAAAGGGCAGGTGGCTCACACTTGTAATCCCAGCAGTTGGGAGACAGAGACAGGTGTTATTGCCTGAGCTAACAGGTTCAAGACCAGCCTAAGCCAGAACAAGACTCCATCTCTAGAAATAGCTTGGCATTGTGGCGGGAGCCTGTAGTTTCAGTTACTTGGGAAGCTGGGGCAAGAGAATTGCTTGACCCCAAGAGTTTGAGGTTGCTGTGAGCTATGACACCACAGTACTCTACCAAGGATGTCAAAGTGAGACTGTCAAAAAGAATAAAAAGCGGCTCGGCGCCTGTGGCTCAAACAGCTAAGACTCCAGCCACATACACCTGAGCTGGTGGGTTTGAATCCAGCCCGGGCCTGCCAAACAATGATGGCTACAACCAAAACAATAGCTGGGTGTTGTGGCGGGTGCCTACAATCCCAGCTACTTGGGAGGCGGAGGCAAGAGAATCGCTTGAGCCCAGGAGTTAGAGGCTGCTGTGAGCTGTGATGCCACAGCACTCTACCCAGGGGGACAGCTTGAGGCTCTGTCTCAAAAAAAAAAAAAAAAAAAAAAAAAAAAGAATAAAAAGTAAGTATCCAATGTACTCAAAAGTAAAATGAAACCAATAGATGAACAACTGCACTTCCACACAAGAGAAAAACACAATTATATCCAAATGGGGAGGAAGGAGGAGAGGAGAGAGTGGGTTTGTTATGCTACCAGCTACCAGATACAATGTAAGGGTAAATGGCACACCTCCTAGGTGAAGGCCTCAACTACAACTTGGACTCTACATAACAAATGCAAACAGGGCGGCATCTGTGGCTCAAGGTGTAGGGTGCCAGCCCCTTATACCAGAGGTGGTAGGTTCAAACCCAGCCCCTGCCAAAAAAAAAACAAAAAACTGCAACAACAACAACAAAAAATGCAAACAATGTAATTAATTGTCTGTACCCTTATATCAACCTGAAATTTTAAAAAAAGAAACATAAAAAAAAAATTTCCACATCCTGGTTGGAGCCTGTGGCTCATTGAATAGGGCACCAGCCCCATATACCGAGGGTGGCGGCTTCAAACTCAGTCCCGGCCGCCGAACTGCAACTAAAAAATAGCCGGGCGTTGTGGCGGGCGCCGTAGTCCCAGCTGCTCGGGAGGCTGAGGCAGGAGAATCGCGGAAGCCCAAGAGCTGGAGGTTGCTATGAGTCTTGTGACGTCACGGCACTCCACCGAGGGCGGTAAAGTGAGACTCTGTCTCTACAAAAAAAAAAAATTTCCACATCGTAATCCAGTAATCCATGATCTCATTAATCCTCACAATAATCATATGACATGATCTTGTTTGATGTAGTTAAGGAAACCAAAGCCCAAAGAATTTTAGTAACTATCCATAGTTGGAAAGTGGAGGTTGAAAGGATTCCAACCTAGGTCAGTTCTATAACAAGATTCATACTCCTGATTATTTTTCATTAGGTAATTGTTGAGGATTTTCAGAGAAAGGGTATGAATTTTTTTTCTTGCCTACATGAAAATATAGTATTTGTAATGGAATTTTTTACTGCCTAAGACCAAGAGGAAGAGCTATGTAGAACTGCCCCAGAACACCACCCTTACTTGGACTTGGAATGGTGATTAGAGTCCAGTACAGGAGATGAGTTTTCAACAGCTAAATGCTCACAGAGAAAGATCCAGCAAAGAGAAAGACAGTGTCCTTTCCTTGTTTCCTGTTGCCTTGGTCCCATTTGGAACCATGGCTCTTTAGCATCCAAAGTAGGGACTTAGGTGTGGTGGCACACACTTAGGAAGCAGAAGCAGAAAGATTGCTTGAACCCAGGAGTTCAAGGAAATCCTAGGCAACATAGTGAGACTGTAAAAGAAAAAAAAAACTTAGAAAACAAAGTAGGAGGCAGACGTAGTGGCTTACACCTATAATCCTAGCACTGTGGGAGGCCAAAACTAGTGGATTACTAGAGTTTAGGAGTTCAAGACCAGGTTGACCAAGAGCAAGACCTCTCTATTAGAAAGAGAAAAACTAGATGGGTGTTGTGGGCGGCGCCTGTAGTCCCAGCTACTCAGGAGGCTGAGGCAAGAGGATTGCTCAAGCCCGAGAGTTTGAGGTTGCTGTAAGTTATGATGGTATGACTCCAGGGCTTTCTACCCAGGGTGGCAGAGTTTTTTTTCATCCCAGAACTTTTGGGAGAATTAACATGAGGCTATAAAGTCAATTAATTCCCTCAGAGAAAAACAAGCCCCTCATTTTGCTTTAAACTGTTCTCCAAAAATAATGGTGGTTTGGGAACGTCATATGTTTTCCTGTTGTTTTTACTGCTTTGCATCTAGAAAATTATAAATAGTGAATTTTTTTACTCTGAAAATTCATCTGGGGGAGGTTTTCTTTTCTTTCTTTCTTTTTTTTTTTTTTTAAGACAGAGTCTCGGCTCAGTGCCTGTAGCTCAAGCAGCTAGGACGCCAGCCACATACACTGGAGCTGGTGGGTTCGAATCCAGTCCAGGCCTGCCAAACAACAATGACAACTACAACCAAAAAATACCCAGGTGTTGTGGTGGGCACCTGTAGTCCAAGCTACTTGGGAGGCTGAGGCAAGCACTCTACCTGGGGTGACAGGTCCCAAAAAAAAAAAAAAAAAGAAAGAAAAAAGACAAGACAGAGTCTCACTCTGTTGCCCAGACTAGCGTGCCATGGCATCAGCCCAGTTAATGGCAACCTCAAACTTCTGGGCCCAAGTGATTCTCTTCCCTCAGCCTCCTGAGTAACTGGGACTACAGGTGCCCATCACAACACACAGCTAAATTTTCCTTTTTTTTTTTTTTTTAGTAGAGATCAGGGTCTGGCTATTGCTGATATGGAACTCCTGAGCTCAAGAGAGCCTCCCGCCTTGGCCTCCCAGAGTGCTAGAATTACAGGCGTTAGCCACCAAGCCCGGCCCATCCCGGTGAGCTTCTATTTATTTAAGACACAGTCTCAAGCTGTCACCCTGGGTAGAGTGCTATAGCGTCATAGCTCATAGCAACCTCCACTTCGGGCTCAAGCAATCCTCCTGCCTCAGTTTTTCTAGTTTTAGTAGACATGTGATCTCGCTTTTTGCTCAAGCTGGTGTCAAACCCATGAGCTCAAGTGATCCACCCACAGGCCTCCCAGAGTGTTAGGATTACAGGCGTCAGCCGCCACACCCTTCATGGCGAGCTTTTAAAACAATACTTATGCCTGATTCCCCACGCCCACCCCTGTCCAATTAAATCAAGATCTTTAGATGTGCTATACAGGTATTAGTGTTTTTTAAAAGCTCCCCAGGTCATTCTATGTACAGAGGTGAGAGCTACCATTCTAGAGCTTCATACTGTTAAAATACGACTAAAAAGATGTTTTTGGCAACGCTTGGCTCAGTTTTCATGCATGCACTCATTCTTTACAGCCTGGGTGGTTGGCCCACTAATGACATTTATCCAGTACTCTAAACTTGCATTGTCCTTCCACAAACAGTGGAGGAAACACCAACAACGTTTTCTCATCCTATAAATAAACTCCTAGTTGGCTTGGGTGGAGGGGCTGGAAAGTCCAGATCCGCGGTCAGCGCGGGGTTTTGTGATCCAAGGACGTGCCCAGACTTCCGGGATACGCGGTTAAGACTACTGCAATCCGAAACCAGATCAGGTCCCGCCCCCGACTCTGCTGGGCCTCGGAGCCCGGAACCATTCTGGCGGCGCATCAGGCATCTGTGAGCTATGGACTACATTACCCACAATGCACTCCGGGAGCGGGCTGGGTCGGGCCGAACGGCTGGAGCTCGGCCTTGTCCGCGAGGGGCTGTGAGGGCTGTGTCCTTGCGCCAGCAACCGGGTGAGGGGAGGCGGGAGGGCGCGGTGCCTTATTGTGGCCATGTCTGTGTACGCAGGCTGTAGTGGCCCTCCGAACCTGTGCCCTCAGGCCGGGCCCAGCCGGACACCGGTACCCCCACTGGGTTCCGGCAGAGGGCAGTGACCGGCACTCTCTGTGCGTCTTGGGCCCCCCTGAGAAACAGGTGAGTCGGACTGCCAGCCCACGTGGCCGGGGGGTTTCAAGAGACTGAAGCGCTGCCATCCTTGGAGGATGGGCTTTAAGAGTTGTGTTCCCTGCCATCTATGCTCCCGTTTGTGATAGGAGGGCTAGGCCTCTTCTGGGGACCCTCAGCCAACTGGCCCGCAGCTGGGGAATACAAAAACCAAGCCCTGGAACCTATGCTTTGGCAGAGAGGGCAATGTTTAGTATGTGACTGTGGCCAGGTAGGACCCACATCCCCAACGTACACACAGTGTGGCTCTTGGAGTCTTTTCAAAAAGCAACAGAGTTGAACGTGGGGGTGAGCAAGGCAACCCTGGAAGGGTGTTGGGGCTTGAGACTTTGCTCTCAAGGGTGTCCTGGCTCAGATAAGTGGGCTCAAGTTTGTTGGAGGAGGGTGAGCAGCCTTTGTTAGAGAGGGGAGTGGCCAGAAGTGACAAGAAGCAGGCTATGATCTCAGCATGGAGTAGGCATCCAGCTGAAGCAGCCACAATTAAGCCTCACCTAGGTCTTATCTGCCACACATCACGTGTTCTAGTGTCACCTTTCCAAAAGGGTGACCACTCCCTAAAGGGTCAAGGCAGTAGGAAGCATTATCCAAGCAGGAAGAAGGAACAAGTAGTAGAGAACCATTAAGGAGGGGCTCTTGCAAGGCTCTCCTTGCTCCAGGGCCACCTGAGGGAGGGAGGCGCACTAGAAGGACTGTTTGAATCAACCTGTTTGGTGACATTGCTCAGAGACACAGCAGGGCACTTCTAGGAAAAGTAGCTAGCCCTGGGGACTTTTAGAGAGATTGCCTGAGAAGAGGCTCCTTAAGGAAATCTGGAGCAGGTTCTAAGAGATTTAAACCTTGTTTAATTGCTTCAGGCCCATCCCCCTAGTAGCTTCAGTTGCACAGGTTGTGGGTCCAATGAGGAGTGGGGTGGATTTTGCTGTGATTCACTCAACCTGCCTACCTGAGTATCCAGAGAACTTTGCTTCATCAGGCCTTCTTTTTTTTTTTTTTTTTTCATCAGGCCTTCTGGCTGGACCCCTAGACCTAGGAAATGATATCAGGTAGCTGGGAAACTGTTGCAAAGGAAGCATCTACTAGTCCTGGCCAGTTGACTCTTTTCCCTTTTTTTTTTTTTTTTTTTAAGAGACAGAAGCTCATTTTGTTGCCCTCGGTAGAGTGCTTTGCGTCACAGCTCACAGCAACCTCTAGCTCTTGGGCTTAGGCAATTGTCTTGCCTCAGCCTCCCAAGTAGCTGGGACTACTGGTGCCTGCCACAACGCCTGGCTATTTTTTGTTTGCAGTTTGGCCCGGGCCGGGTTTGAACCTGCCATCCTCGGCATATTGGGCCGGTGCCCTACTCACTGAGCCACAGGTGCCACCCCTCTTTTCTCTCTTCTCCATCCAGATGCCAGTTGAGCCCTAAAACTCAAATGTGTACATATAGGATGAGGAAAACAGGCTTGAAACACTTCACGTGAAGGGGGCTTGGGGTGTAGGGTGTTGGCATGACAAGGCTGTCAACTGGGTACTACTCAGTTGAAGAGTTGGGTTCTCTGCCATCTATGCTCCCGTTTGTGATAGGAGGGTTAGGCCTCTTCTGGGGACCCTCAGCCAACTGGCCCGCAGACAGGGAATACAAAAAGCAAGCCCTGGAACCTATGCTTTGGCAGGGAGGGCAATGTCTAGTATGTGACTGTGGCTAGGTAGGACCCACATGCCCAACGCACACACAGTGTGGCTCTTGGAGTCTTTTCAAAAAGCAACAGAGTTGAATGTGGGGATGAGCAAGGCATATAGGATTAGTGGGTAGGGGGCCCTTAAGACTAAGATAAATTGTTGTATACCTTGTTTGGGCCAAAAGTGCAATGTCACAGAGCAGACGCATGTGGCAGACCAACGAATTCAACTTGGGAAAGACTTCCAGGAGCAGCAGAGAGCCAGTGGGTGTGTTCCTGCAACTCCAGGATCAGTGAACAGCCCACTGGAGCTCCCAGCCCTAGGCCCAGAGACAACTCTTTGGCCCAGTGTCACTAGTGGGTCACTTCCAGCCAGTGCCTACTTGTGCTCACAAGATCAGAAGCATGTTTGCCCAAGCCAATGAGGGCTGAACAAACTCCCTAAATAGTAATTTACATGGCAGAAACCTTTGAATCTATATGAAAGTGCCGTTACACATAGTCTGAATGCTAAGTAAGAACAGTCAAAATGTGCTCATGGCAGCAATTGAGTATGTAAGTGCCTATTCTATGACAAATTAACCAAATTACATGGATTATCTCATTTAATCCTCCCATAATCCATGAATCATTATATCATTATCTCATTTTATAGAACAGAAGACTGAGACCTATAAAACCAGACCAAATTAATCCAGGTCTTTCTGAATTCAGAGCCATTCTTTCTGAACACTTGACTACTACCAAGGACAAGTCTTCACCCCACAGGCAGGGATTTTCAGAAGCCGTATCACAGGTGTGATAAGCTGGGTAGTCTTCACAGATTTTTCACTTTTTTTTTTTTTTTTTTAACAGTTTTTGGCCAGGGCTGGGCTTGAACCCGCCACCTCTGGCATATGGGGCTGGGGCCCTACCCCTTTGAGTCACAGGCGCTGCCCAAGATTTTCTTCTTCTTTTTTTTTTTTTTTTTTTTGACAAAGCTGAGTGTGATGGTTTATGCCTGTAATCCCAGAGCTTTGGGAGGCCAAGGCAAGAGGATTGCTTGAGGTCAGGAATTTGAGACCAGCCTGAACAACATAGCAAGACCCTATCTCTCTTAAAAAAAAAAAAAAAAAAAAAAGTTTCCCAGGTATGTAGGAAAAATAAATAAATAAATTATCCAGGTGTGGTGGCATGTTCCTATAAACCTAATTACTCAGGAAGCTGAGGCAGGAGGGTCACTTGAAACCAAGAATTTAAGGCTACAGGGATCTATGATCAAGCCATTCCACTCCAGTCTGGGCAACAGAGTGAAAGCCTGTCCATAAAACAACAAAAACCAACAGGTTTTTCTAGTGAATGTTGATTGAATTCCTCGTGCATATGGTATTGACACTCTGAAATTTGTAGCAGGTCACAGGCTAACCTTCAAAGAAATTAAGCAGGATAAGAGCAGTGCAGGAATGTTGCAGAAAAACCTTTCTAGTAAGGTAACACATGAACAGCAACCAGAAAGAAGTGAGAAAATGAGCCATACAGATATCCAACCTAGGCAGTGGAATAGGTGAAGTGGGAAACGGGGAAGTTCAGGAAGGACAAAGTTCTGAAGTGAAACAGTGCTCAGGATGCTTAAGGAAAACCATAAATCTGGTGTGGCTGAGCTGAATCAGAGTTAGTGGAAGGAGCATTGGTGCAGTGATCCATACTTGTAATCCTAACACTTTGGGAGACCAAGGTGGGAGGATTACTTGAGGTAAGGAGTTCTACGCCAGTCTGAGCAAAAGTGAGAACCCATCTCTACAAAAAGTAGAAAAATTAGCTGGCTTGGCTCAGCAGCTGGGTCACAAACCAAATACACCAAGGCTGGCGGGTTCGAATCCAGCCCGGGGCCTGCCAAAGAGCAATGACAACTACAACAACAACAGAAAATAGCTGGACATTGTGGCAGGTGCCTGTAGTCCCTGCTACTTGGGAGGCTGAGGCAAGAGAATTGCTTAAGCCCAAGAGTTTGAGGTTGTTGTGAGCTGTGATCCACAGCACTCTACCCAGTGCAATAGAGTAAGACTCTGTCTTAAAAAAAAGAAAAAGAAAAATTAGCTGTAGTGGTGGACACCTGTAGCCCACAGTCCTACCTACTCGGGAGGCTGAGGTAGGAGGATCACTTGAGCCTAGGAGTGTGAGGTTGCTGTAAGCTACGCTGACATCACAGCATTCTACCAAGGGCAACAAATTGAGACTCTGTTAAAAAAGAAAAAATTGTGAGGCTCAGCGCCTGTAGCTTGGTGGCTAGGGCACCAGCAGCTTGGTGGCTAGAGCGCCAGCCACATACACTGGAGCTGGCAGGTTCAAATCCTGCCTAGGCCTGACAAATAACAGTGACAACTACAACCAAAAAATAGCTGGGTGTTGTGGTGGGTGCTTGTAGTCCCAGCTACTTGGGAGGCTGAGGCAAGAGAATTAAGTCCAAGAGTTCGAGATTGCTGTGAGCTGTGACGCCATGGCACTCTACCCAGGGCAACAAAGTGAGACTCTGTCTCAAAAAAAACTGTGAGGGAGGCGAAGGTGGGTGGATTGCTTGAGCTCAGGAGTTCAAGCCCAGCCTGAGGAAGAGTAAGACCCTGCCTCTAAAAATAGCAAAGCAGGTTGGATGCCTGTAACTCAAGTTGCTAAGGTGTCAGCCACATACACCAGAGATGGCAGGTTCGAATCCAGCCCAGGCCTGCTAAAACAACAATGACGACTGCAACCAAAAAATATCTGGGCGCTGTGGCGGGTGCCTATAGTCCCAGCTACTTGGGAGGCTAAGGCAAGAGAATCACTTAAGCCTAGGAGTTGGAGGTTGCTGTGAGCTGTGATGTGATAGTACTCTACCTAGGGCGATAGCTTGAGCCTCTGTCACAAAAAAAAAAAAAAAGAAAGAAAGAAAGAAAAGAAAAGAAACCATTGTGATAGATGCCTGGGAGGCTGAGGCAAGAGAAGCACTTGAGTGCTGTGACACCAGGGCACTCTACTTGAGGGCAACATAGTGAGACTCTGTATCAAAAAAAATTTTTTTCTTCTAATTATCAGTTTATGTTGCTTTTATTCAGTAGCATAACCTCTTCTAGTATCTGCAATAGTCACGATGCAAATAAGCCCCTTTTGTTGGCACTCAGTGATTTTTTTTTTTTTTTTTTGAGACAGAGTCTCACTTTGTCAACCTTGTACAGTGCTGTGGCATCATAGCTCAAAGCAATCTCAAACTCTGGGGCTCACGTGATTCTCTTGCCTCAGCCGCCCAAGCAGCTGGGACTACAGGTGCCTGCCTGAACACCTGGCTATTTTTAGAGACAGGTTTTTTTTGGGGGGGAGGGGGCAGAGTCTCACTTTATCACCTTTGGTAGAGTGCCATCGTGTCACAGCTCACAGCAACCTTCAATTCCTGGGCTTTGGTGATTCTCTTGCTTCAGCCTCCCAAGTAGCTAGGACTATAGGCGTCCACCACAACGCCCAGCTATGTTTTTGACCAGGGCCGGGTTCGAACTCACCACCCTTGGTGTTTGAGGCCTGTGCCCTACCCATTGAGCAACAGGCACCACTCCTAGAGACAGGGTCTTGATCTTGCTCAGACTGTTCTCAAACTTGTGAGCTCAGGCAATCTACCCGCGTTGGCCTCGAGAGTGCTAGGATTACAGACATGAGCCACCGTGACGGGCCTAGGAGAGCTGCTTCAGCCTAGGAGTTTGAAACCAGACTAGCCAACATAGTAAAACCATGTCTCTCTCTCTCTCTTTTTTTTTTTTCTGAGACAGAGTCTGTGCCCTAGGTAGAGTGCCGTGGCATGATAGCTCACAGCAATCTCAAACTCTCGGGCTCAAGTGATTCTCTTGTCTCAGCCTCCTAGGACTACAGGCACCCGCCACAATGCCTGGCTGTTGCTTAGAGACAGGGTCTCACACTTGCTCACGCTGTTCTTGAACCTGTGAGCTAAGGCAATCCACTCACCTTGGCCTCCTAGAGTGCTAGGATTACAGGCATGAGCCACCGTGAGGGGCTTAGGAGAACTGCTTGAGTGTGGGAGTTTGAAACCAAGGTAGCCAACATAGTGAAAGGGCAACATAATAATCCTGTGTGTGGTTTTTTTTTTGTTTTTTTTTTTCTGAGACAGAGTCTCTTACCCTGGGTAGAGTGCTACGGAGTCATAGCTCACAACAACCTCAAACCACTTGCCTCAGCCTCCAGAGTAGCTCGGACTATAGGCACCCGCCAAAACGCTGGCTAGTTTTTTATTTTTAGTAGATACAGGGTCTTGCTTCTATTTAGGCTGGTCTCGAGCTCCTGAGCTCAAGAACTCCACCTGCTTTGGCCTCCCAGAGTGCTAGGATTACAGGTGTCTGCTCCAGGAGGAGCAATGTTTTAAGGAGATGATCAGGACTTCAATTTTGGACCTATAACCTTGAGATAACATCAGCTAAATACTTAAATGTGCATGTTTTGTAAGTCAGAAGAGATTTGGGGGATGGAAATAATAAGAATGACATCATTAATGTATAGATGAAATTTAAAACTATGAGACTGAATGAGATCACCAAGTGATTCAGCAAAGACAGAGAAGAAGTGCAAGGACTGAACTCTGGGCCCCTCCACTATAAGAAATGCAAAGAGAGCTGGGCATGGCAGTTCATGCCTATAATCCTAGCATTCTGGGAGGCTGAAACGGGTGCATTTCCTAAGCTCAGGAGTTTGAGATCAATCTGAGCAAGAGCGAGACCCTGTCTCTAAAAAAAAATAACTGCAATAGGGCAGTGCCTGTGGCTCAGTGAGTAGGGTGCCAGCCCCATATACTGAGAGTAGCGGGTTCGAACCTGGCTCCAGCCAAACCGCAACAAAAAATAGCCGGGCATTGTAGTAGGTGCCTAGCTACTTGGGAGACTGAGGCAGGAGAATCGCCTAACCCATGAGTTGGAGGTTGCTGTGAGCTGTGACACCACAGCACTCTACTGAGGGTGATAGAGTGAGACTCTGTCTCTAAAATAATAATAATTAAAAAAATAACTGAAATAGCCAGGCATTGGGGTGGGCGCCTGTAGTCTCAGTTACTTGGGAGGCTGAGGCAAGAGAATCACTTGAGCCCCAGAATTTGAAGTTGCTGTGAGTTATGATGTCACAGTGCTCTACTGAGGGTGGCAAAGTGAGACTGTGTCTCAAAGAAAAAGAAAGGGGGGCTTGGCACTCGTAGCACAGTGTTTACAACGTTGGCCATGTGAACTGAGGCTGGCGGGTTCAAACTCTGCCCAGGCCAGCTAAACAACAATGGCAACTGCAACAAAAAATAGCTGGGCGTTGTGGCAGGCATGTGTAGTTCCAGATACTTGGGAGGCCTGAGATTCTGCCTCCCCCCAAAAATAAAATTAAAAAAAGGTAGAGTCTTACTTTGTTACCCTCGGTAGAATGTCATGAATCATATATCACAGCAACCTCATACTCTTAGGCTCAAGCAATTCTCTTGCCTCAACCTTTTGAATAGTTGGGACTACAGGCACCTACCACACAGTAGGCTACTTTTAGAGGCAGGGTCTTGCTCTGGTACAGGCTGGTCTCTGAACCTGTGAGCTGGGACAATTGACCAGCCTCTCTCTCCCAGAGTGCTGGGATTACTGCACCTGGCCCTAAGTTTTTCTATTTTTAGTAGAGACAGGGTCTCACTCTTGATCAGGCTGGTCTTGAACTACTGAACATAGGCAATCCATAGCCTGTGAGCCACCTTGCCTGGATTTTTTTTTTTTTTTCTCACTATGTCGCCTTTAGTAGAGTGCTTTGGCGTCACAGCTCACAGAAACCTCAAATTCGTTTTTTATTTTTTTTAAAGATGAATAGGTCTGGGGCAGCACCTGTGGCTCAGTGAGTAAGGCGCTGGCCCATATACCGAGGGTGGCGGGTTCAAACCCGGCCCTGGCCAGACTGCAACAAAAAATAGCCGGGCATTGTGGCAGGTGCCTGTAGTCCCAGCTACCCGGGAGGCTGAGGCAGGAGCATCACCTAAGCCCAGGAGTTGGAGGTTGCTGTGAGTTGTGTGACGCCACAGCACTCTACCGTGGGTGATAAAGTGAGACTCTGTCTCTA
>CAUYPK010165262.1:0-17307 GCA_963574355.1 Loris lydekkerianus | reverse complement strand
TTATGGAGCTGTAGGAAATCAAGTTGCTCATGTCTGTTAGAGTTTCTCTTATAAATTGAGGTGCATTCTGGTTGGGTGCATAGATATTAATAAATGAAATATCATCATATTTAGTATTACTCTTAAGAAATATGAAGTGACCATTCTTGTCCTTCCTTACTTTTGTTGGTTTAAAGCCTATTGTATCTGCATATAGAATTTTTCTGATTACCATTTGCCTGAAATATGGATGACCATCCTTTCACCCTGAGTCTGTTTTTTTTTTTAAGATGTGACTTTTGTATGCAACAAATATCTGGTCTAAGTTTTTGTATCCAGTCAGCCAACCTATGCCTCTTTGAAGGACAGTTTAAGCCGTTCACATTAATGGAGAATATTGATAACTCTGGTAATATTTTGGGTATCGAGTTTTTCCAATGTCTGATGGACGTTTTTAATCCTTTCGCCAGTGTGGAATTTGGAGTTTAATCAGAATTTTCTGAGTGAGTTTACTTTTGTGGTATAGGATTGGGTCATTATGGAGGATAGGTCTGAGAATATCTTAGAGAGCTGGTTTGGTTATGGCAAATTTCTTCAACATCTGAATGTTGTTAAAGTATTTAATTTCTCCATCATACATGAAACTTAGTTTAGCTGGATACAAGATCCAGGGTTCAAAGTTATTTTGCTTTAGGAAATTAAAAGTCGATGACCACCTTCTTCTGGCTTGAAAAGTTTCAGCAGCGAGATCTGCAGTCATTCTAATATTCTTCCCTTTGTATGTAATGGCTTTTTTTTTGCCTGACAGCTCTGAGAATTTTCTCCTTAGTATTAACTTTTGTGAAGTTAATTATGATGTGCCTGGGAGATGTCTTATCGGGGTTGAGTTGTGCTGGGGTTCTGAAGCTGTCTGCTTTCTGTATTTCAGAATCTCTAGGCATGTCTGGAAAATTCTCTTTTATAATTTCATGCAGAAGGGCCTCTGTGCCCAGTGAGGCTACTTCATCGTTTTCAGGAATTCCAATGATTTGGAGGTTGGCCTTCCAATTATCCCAGAGCTCTCTGAGAAAATGATCCGTTTTTGCTTTCCATTTCTCTTCCTCTTTGAAAGTTTGGGAGCATTCAAAGGCTTTATCTTCAATGTTTGAGATCCTTTCCTCTGCTTGCTCCACTCTGTTACTGAGGGATTCTACTGTATTTTTCAGATCTTTGAGGGCTGCAAATTCTTGCTTCAGTGTGTCTAAGTCTTTGGTGGTTTTGTCTTTAAATTCGTTAAATCCTTGAGACAACTTTTGAATTTCTCCTCGAATTCCTAATTCCATTTTATTAATCTTGTTTGCCATCCAAACTCTGAATTCGATTTCTGACATCTCAGCCAGTTGTTTGTGAATGGGATCATCAATTACCTCTACCGTATCTTTCCTTGGGGGAGTTGATGTATTCTGGTTATTCATGTTACTGGAGTTTTTCCGCAGATTCTGCCCCATGATTATTTTACTCCCTTTGATTTTTTTTTTTCCTGGGGTTTTGTTGAGTACAGTACTGTGGCCTGAGAAACTTGGGCCTTGTTGGGTGTGGTGTGGCTAAGTGGTTCTGTCTTGTTTTCAGCTGGTTTCTGTTTGACCCTAGTGAAACAGTTCTCTGGGTTTAAGTCTCATCTGTGGAGAAATACCAGCAATTAAGTCTTCCCGCCCACCACAGGCAACAATTGGAAAAGGAAAATCAAACCATCCTACAGCCACACACCCAGGTAATTACCTGAACAGTCCTCAGGCAATTGGCTCAGTTCAAAAGGTCCAAATAATTTATCTCATTCAGCACCTGTGTCTGAGGGGAGAGTTTAAGAGGTCTCTGGGAGCTGGATCACAGGGGTTTGGTGACTACTCTAATATTGCTTGGTCCTGTGCTTCCTGGAATCGGGAGGAGCTGCACAGTAAATAGATAAGTCTGGGAAGGTTGATGCCTCTTTCCCCACCTTGCAGCTCTGTCACACCCAGTCGCTGCTAGCCCCATAGGGCTGTGACCCAGTCAGTTGTCTGCAGTGAGCAGATGCTCCAGAGGTTTGCACCTGCCTAAATCCCAGGGGAAAGTCTGTATCTGCTCGTCCAAGCCACTGCTCTTGGCCTCTATTTAGCAGGGGGTGGTGAGGCTTGTCAACATCAGGCACTTGATGGAGTCTGGGGGTGTTCACTCAGTTCCAGCCCCGCCCCTAATTTATGTTACTAGGTGAACAGAACTACCCTGTGTGAGTTTGTTTCTGACTCTGCAGAGCCTCTGCTGATTTTCTCTGCAGAGGAGAGGTTGTCTTGTGTTCCCAGAACCTGTGCCTCAGGCCCTGTCTTTACTCCTGCAGGTTTGTATTTGCAGCGCGGTTAGATGTCAGCTGTAGCCTGTTGTCCTCCTTTGTCTATAGGCTGATGATTCCCTGATGGCCAGGTGCATCTTAGGCTCAGTAGAGTATTCCTTTGGGTCAGCCCCACCTTGGGAGTTTCCCAGCTCTGGGGGTGCGTTTTCTAGTCCCCACGTTCCATCCAAGCCAGTACCGTCTCTGGCAAACCCTTTTCTCATGGGGCCTATGTTTCTGTCCCAGGTCTGATCCGTGGTGGTTGCCATTTGAGAAGATGCCCAGCCTCATCTGATTGCCCAGGGAAACAGGAGTAGTGGCTACGGGATATCTGGGAGTGGGCCTTGTTATTGCTGAAGACGGCTGCTGCTCTGCACCTCGGGGCACCGCTGTTCCTTCGTGATTCCCTCTTAGCCAATTGTTGTCTCCTCACTCCTGTGCTGTAGAATCAGCACTGTCCAGCTGCAGTTTAGGTCCTATGTACACCTTTTGAGCAGTCTCCCCCGAATCTGGACTCCTGGGGGGCAGTCCTCCAGACCTCAGAGTGAGAGTGGATGGGGTGCTGGGAGCTCATAGTTACAGGTTGTAACACCAATCTCATTGAGGGCAAATGAGTAAATAGACAGATACAAAGACTACCACACTCATGAGCCCATAGTTACAGAAACAGATAAAGACACGTAGACATACAGACAATACCCACGACAACAGCAACTTAAAAACAACTGCAATAAATATAGTGATAGTTGTAAAATAATTAAAAAATTAAAAAAGATAAAAAAGTGGTGTTTGTAGAAAAGTTAAAAGAGAAGAAAGGAGAAACTAAAATTAGAATAAAATAGAAATAAAAAATATATATCTATTTAAAAAGTAGTAAAAAAAAATTTAAAAAAAGCTACTCCATATAAATTGTGAGGAAAAAACAGAGCAAAAGAATAAAAACAGACAAACAAAACAAAACAAAAAAAAAAAGAGAGAGAAAAAAACAAACATAAAAAGAAAGGCACCATCTACCAAAAAATTGTTCTTATATGTAGGATGATGTAAGCTTCAGCTTTGGTAGGAATATAATCATACTGCAATATACTTTCTGGACACCAGGTGGTATTGTGTGCGGTTCCCAGTCTTATTCCTGATTCACAGTTTATACTGTTCCCATGGTAACCGCCTTCCTTGGCTGATCGCCATTTTGGAGTTTCTGTAAAAGTTTGTCACCTAAGTAATGTGTAACCTCAGCTACTTTGCTCCAGACAGCACTCGCAACCGACCTTCCCACTCAGTGCAAGAGTCCACACTTCTCAAATATTTCCACTCTGCTCCCGGGTTCTCCTGCAAGCTGGTGACTACAATAGGCTGTGTGGGGGGGTGCTGCTGGGTCGGCGAGGCTGGCGTGGCGGGAGCCCTCCACTTGGCTGGCGCGGCGGGGGTCGATCTGGTGATGGATTTTGTACCTTTTGTTTGTTTCCTTGGGGTTGCAGCTTGCTTCAGAAGGGTTGATGTGCATTCTTCAACCTTCTCTCTTGGTGCAAGCCAAATCCACCAGGTTACTTGCTAAATTTTTGTCCTTTAACTCTCCTCGTGGACTGGAGCTTCTGTGGAAGGCTGACTTCAGTCAGCCATCTTGTCCCACCCCTACCCCTCCCTCAGATTAATAGCCACAAAGCTTGTTTCAGTCGTTTTTCTGAATGAGGACCAAAAGAAACCTTTTCAATGAGCCTAGAGAAGAGAAATCTTGCCTGAACAAATAAAACTGAACAATATCCTCAGGAACTGGAGAATGGCTCCCAAATTGATAAATCCTAGCTAGATCAATCAAGAAAATAAGAGGAAAGAATCAAATGACCTATTTGAGGAAGGAAAGAAGAAACATCACTACAGGTTCTTGAAGGGATAACAAAGGAATAATACTAAGAACCATTTTGTGACAACAAATTTGACAACCCAGGTGAAATAGACAAATTCCTTGAAAGACACAAATTCTTTAAATTTACCTGAGATGAGGTAGAAAACTTGAACAGACCCATATCAATGAAAGAAATTGTATAATTAGAAACATTTCCACAAATCCAGGTTGCTTCAGTGGTGAAGTATATCAAACAATACTAGTAATTTTATACAACATTTTTCAGAAAATATAGGAAGGACTACTTCCCAACTCATTTTAAGAGAGATGGTCTGCCTAAAAATCTAGACTACTTCAGGACTACTTCCCAACTCATTTTAAGAGAGAAGGCCTGCCTGTAAGTCGAGGTCTTCTTTGAAAGCCACTCTGCAGTTGTCAGAAGGTTTTTCGATTATTTCCAAGCAGCATAAATATAGTTATAATTTATGGAGCATCTGCTCTCTATTAGGAACTTTAGGTATGTTCTTTATTTCTGTTTTTATAAACATTCTTTCTAATTTTCACAGAAACTCTGCAAGAAATTAATGGTGATTAGAGATTAACTCATGCCACTTCTCCCCCTGGTTTTCAACTAACTGATAAACAGACACAAAAATTTAATTTGTGATTAAATGATTGATTTATGATTCAAAAACCCTGGTAAAAACATACTGTAGTATGTATCTTAACCCTTAGTAATGGGGCTCCTTACAGTCTACCTAGGTAATCGAAGACACAATGATATCTTTTAGCTACTGAAGCAGCTAAGAAAATTTTACTCCAAAATATGATTCCTTGATATAAAGATTATTTTGAATTAAAGGATATTCATAATCAGGACACTCTGGGAGAAGTCTTTCCTGTATTTACCTAAAATCTTAAAGGGCTGCTAGATTCTTTATCACATGCAAATAGGCCTGGCCCTAAGGTCATTTGAAGCACAATACCTGTCTCTCAGGTTAATTTACTAATCAATCTGTTTCCCTCCATCTACCCATCCCCCCTTAGCAACAACTTGCTGCACCTATACACTCCAGTTTCTCTCCCCCCTCTCTTCTAAAAGGCATCTTTGAAAGCCACTGACTATTGCTGAAACTTTGGGAAATCATTCTTGTCCCCCCCCCCCAAGCATGGTATTCGGAAATAAACCTTTCTCTTGTTAATCTACTATAACTGTGAGTTGATCTTTTCAGGGACCCAACCTAGGGGAAAAGGGCAAGTTTCCCTGAGACTCCCCTTCACTACTGTGTTGGTCACAGTCATAGGTAGGGGGGCTGAAATGGAGAGATCCTAGAAATTGCTGGGCCTGACAAGGCTTTCTTGTTTGCTCACAGCATTAAGGGTAGAGGAGCAAGAACAGTCAGAGTTAAGCTAGTTTCCCCCTTCAGAGATCAACTGATCCCTTATTCCTATAACACCTTCAGGGCAAAAGAGGAGAGGGATGGAAGTCCCCTCTCTACAGTGGATGGCTGAGGAGTAAAAGGCTGTGTTTTTTTTTGCATACCAACTCAACACACATTTGTGCACTCAAAGGTGGAGCGTGTCTTCCATTTCACTGATGATGAGACCAAACTCACAAAGGTAAATGATGTGTATGAGGTTATATATATGGTGCAGGACTAAGTCAAGGTTATGCCCTCTATGTCTGGTTCCAATGCCCAGGGTTATTCCTTTGTGCTTCACTGCCTCTGGATTTAGGTTTTCTCTACCAAAAGACTGCATCCTTTTCCTGACTAGTCTACGGAGTTACCAGTCATCTGGATCTCTGTGTCATCTATTGGCACATAATGATAGGAAATGGTTATTATGGGTATAAATAATGTTATTCTTGACCCAAATGGAGAATTTGGGAACTTTTCTTAAGATTCAATGGGTGGTCCAATAATTTGGTCTTTTAAATAACTAATCTTAGTGAATAATCAAAGTCATAGTTGCTTTAAAGTGAAACCAAATTATGGGTTGTGAAAGCCACTCTAACGGTTGAAAAACAACTTTAGTTTTTTGCAGAACCTTCCTTCTATCAGCCCCATTTTCTCAAAAGAAAAATAACAGGCTTTTGCCAGTTCCCAGTCAATTTAAGTTGTTTTTGAAATGCTTGTCTGAGTGGGAAAAAAAAATCACAAAACTTGTTTTCCTTTGCTCTCACAGCACAGCAATCAACACAGAAGACTTCTTTAACCAAATGTGTGGGGATTTCCCCCCTCAACAAGCAGGCAATCAGTTCTGTAACAGATACCAGCTGAATGTCCTCCAATTTAATTCTGACTTTATCTGCCTAGAGATAGTGTCAGATTCCACAGGTTGAGGGCTCAGTATCCACGATGCCCCCCATTTTAGACACCAGTCTCAAGTCTGGGACTCTGAGACTTTTGACCAACTGACTTCAAGTTAGGGTTCCCACAACCCCCTTTTTGGATTTGAGTAATTTATTGGAGCAGTTCACAAAACTTGGGGAAGCACATTTACTAGTTTATTATAAAGATATAACAAAGGATACAGATGAAGAGATACATAGGGTGATGTATGGGAGAAAGGGTGCAGAGCTTTCATGCCCTTCCTGGGTAATACCTCCAGGAAGCTCCACATGTTCAGCTGTCTGGAAGCTTCCCAAGTCTTGTTCTTTTGTGCCTTTAAGGAGACTTCATGGGATAGACATGGTTGACAACCATGTAGAAATATGATTGTACAAAAAGAGTATGATCTAATACTTCATTGAGTAGGGAAACCCAGCCAGCCCTATTTAGATTCTTCTTGGCCTCTCTATGTACCATTCCTTTCTCCTGGGTATGGGGCAGGGCCCCTACTGAAATAAGCATGTTAAGGCCTATATTAAGACAATGTAGTCAGTGAATTTCTCTATGGAAAATATAGGGGAAGATTAGAGTCTTGCCTCGGGAAGGAAAAGGATCATATGAAAGGAGGGCAAAAGAAGGTGAGAAAGAGATTCTATTTTATGAGGCCTGTTTCTGTGGCCCAAAGCACCCAATTATAACAAAAGACTGTACAAAGGGGTAGGGAAGTTTCAACCCATGAACCATGGATTAAAAACCAGTATACAGAGTAAACATAAAGTTCATGTGCAATTTACTATGTTAAATTATTTTGAATTGCACACTACTCTGTATATATTTTATGATACCACAGGTAGTTTTTCAGGTTATTAACTACAGTAGAATCTCTGTAAGTTGACCACCCAAGGGACTATGACAAACTGGTCAACATGCAGAGGTGATCAACATAAGGAACAAGGCGTATGGTACTGATATGTATATGTGGTGCATGACTGGTCTATGAAAATTAGGTCAACTTAAGGAAGTAGTCAATGTAGGGGGTGGTCAACAATGGAGGTTCTGCTGTATTAGTTTAGTCTCTTTACTTTTTAAATAGTCCTTATAAAAGCATTTAAGTAGTTGGGTTTTGATATGGTTACCATCTGTGATTAAGCCTATTGTCAATGAAATATATAATAAATATTTCACCATTTAATTGATTGTATGTAAACAGATAGCCTTCAGACCCCCTGACCTATGCACATATAATCATCATGCAGACATGGGACTTTTTTCGACTTGAAAAAGTTGTCTTTGGAATTAGCTTTGATTTTGTGTCATGGTTGGCTTAAAGGGCTTTGGCAGGGAAAGCACTTGCCCATAGAAGCCTTCATTTTTGGTGAACCCCCCCCCACACACACACACAGACAAGTTAAAACTTGTTGGTAAAGAATGGGAGGGGATAGGGTTTCTGAAGGAGTAGAAGTGTAAGTCTTAGAATGATACAGGTAGGAATTAGGATGTCAGTTGGATTTTCAGCAAAAGCAAACCTCTTCATCCTGGCCTGTCTTAGGCTTAGATTAACAAGGGCTTTCCTGGGGCATGCCATCATATCTCTTCTTGTCATTCTATAACTGAGAGAGAGAAGTAGGGGAGAGTTTGATCCAGTCATGGCTGTACTATAACTAAATAAGAGTAGGATGAAAGACACAGGCTTTCACTCAACACCTCCTGTCCTTTCTTCCCTAAAGGGAAGTAGTGGGAATTGATATTTGGTGGACACATAACTTCGGCCAACTTATGACATGCTTTTGAGCCTTAGATTTTTTTCATATAAGATAGTCAAAATAGCACCTTTCAGATGGGATTGTTGTGAGGGTAGTTTTGAACTACAAAGTATACATTTAAGTACTAGATAAAATACACAAATGCAGTAGTATATCTCTTAAAGATACAGTAAAACAAGTTCACATAAGCAGACATGAATGAGAGATAAGTAGTTGTATGTGTGTGATTTTAAAATGTATTATGAGTGTGTTTTTGGTGCCAGATTTACATTCCTATTTTTTTGCTTTGGCTAATATCATAAATGTTAATTTATCTAATATATATTCAAACTAACCATGGGGATATGTACCCAAAAGAAAGCTGGATGGCAAGGGAAAGCACATCTGGGATTGAAATGTGTGCCTTGGAGGGTGGAGCAAGATGTCTGAGCAAAGGCTGGCCTCTCCCAACAAGACGGGAAAAAGCAATAACCCAATAACATTTGGTGGGAGGAGCCTACCTGGATTAGTCCCTTGTGGGCACAGCGATTTGGTGGTGGACTGCAGGAGGTAGGGGGGTATCCGGAGCTGTGGAGGTCTGACACAGAAGGTGAGTGCATGGGAGTAGGTGGGACTGGCTGGCCGGCCCTACCCTAGATCTAGTCTGGAGGAAGCCATTCTGCTGTTTGTGGATTTTGGGGGAAAGCTGTGCATTGGAAGTGCTAGAGAAAGACTGGACAAGTGGTGGGACTCAAGCAGTGTTCAGACACCGGGTTTGAAAACTGGATAGTTTCCCATCAACTTGTCAGCTGGATGGGCTGCCATCTGGAGAAGGTTGTGACTACTAGCTGGGCCATCATTGTGGGCAGGTCTGTCCTCAGCCCTAGTATACATCTGGCCCTAGTGGACTGCCTAGCCTGGGCATCTACTTCTGTGCTATCTGAGTGGCTCCCACACCCCCCAGGACTTGTTGTTGGGGGCACCGTTAGACTTGCCTCCCAAGGACTCTGGATAGCCTTAAGACCCCAACCCAGAGGGGACTGAAAGCCGAATAAACAATCAGGCACCCAATGAGGGCAACTAAGTAAGGATAATAGGACCTGTTCTCTTCCCCAACTACAGGGCGGTTTCCAGAGTGTGTTCTCTATCTTCTAGCACCACAGCGCCACCTGGTACCCTGGCAACATATTGATATATATTTGTTAATATTGCCCTCTTCTATAATCTTTTTATTTTTATATTTTTGTTTGATTTTACTTTTTATTTTTTGATTTTCTCTCCTCTTTGGTGTTTGTTCTTTCTCTTTTAAAAATGGTTTTCAACATTTTATTATGAAAGCTTTAAAACATACAGAAAAGTTGAAAAATTGTATAGTAAATATCTGTACAGCATCCGTTTGGATCAGGCATTTAGATTAGATTTAGGTTAGATCCATTTAAATTAGATCTGGGAGCTGCCTGTTTTTTTAACTTAATTTTTATTAAATCATAACTGTATACATTTATGGGGTAAAATGTGATGATTTGATATACAATGTGGAATGCTTAAACTAATTAACATAACCATCACCTTACTTATTTTTGTAGTAAGACATTTATAATCTACTCTTAGTTCTTTTGAAATGTACCCTTGCATTGTGTACATTTGGTGAGATCCCACCAAATACCCTTCCTCCTCTTCCCCTCCCTCCTTCCCTCTCCCCTCTCCCACTTCTCCCCTCTTTCTTTCTGGACTATCTTTGTGTTTTATCATTTGTGTGAATGTGCAAATGTTTATATATTGTTTCATAATAATATTGAGTATACTGGATACTGTTTTTCCCATTCTTGAGATACTTAACTAAGAAGAATATGTTCCAGCTCTATCCAGGAAAACATAAAAGATGTAAAGTCGCCCTCCAACAAAGACATTTGCATCAGAATGTTTATTGCTGCCCAATTCACAATAGCCAAGTAGTGGAAGTGCCCATCAACCCATGAATGAATAAACAAATTGTGGTATATGTATACCATGGAATACTATGCAGCCTTTTCTCTTTTTGGTTGTTAAGGTGATAGTTTTTATGGTTATTTGATGTTTTTTGTCTTGTTTTGTTTTATGCTAGATTGGTTGGTTGTATTCTTAATCTCCATTTTTACTTTCTTCTAGAGTGAAGGCTCCTGTATTTTGGCTACAGTATCCCAACCCCATTTATTCTTTCTCTTTGTTTTACTTACCCCCCTTTTTCTCTCTTCAGGTAGAGACTTTTCTACTTATCTCATCTTTCCCACATAAACTTCTCATACAACTCTTTATTTTTATTTTATTTATTTTTTTATTGTTAAATCATAGCTGTGTACATTAGTACAACTCTTAAGATATCCTTATTTTTTTGTTGTTTGGTTTATTTTTTTTCTGGCTTCTTTCTTCTTCTTATGCAAAATAACTATATTTTGAACTTTCCTTATATATTCTTATTTGTTTTTTCTTTCTCTCTTTTTTCTGAGAGCTAGGTGATCTCAGCATTGATCTGGATGGCAAGTCACAGCAGAGGGCTGGCTCAAGGAGTTCACAAGATCACAGTCTAAGGAGACCTTCTACCTGTGGCCTCTGAAAAGACAATATCGGAAAGTCTACACTGCTGAAATTTTCTTTCTTTCTTTCTTATTTTTATTATTTATTATTTTTTTCTTTTTTCGTTCTTCTTTTCTTTCTCTTCCTATATTTGGCAGAGGTAGGGTCCTGCTTTCCTCAGGCTTGTATGTATGGAGCTCCTGATAGGGACCCACCCAGCCCAAATCTCTTTAATCTTTGAGTTATAGGTGTGGCCATAGGATTCTGCTGAATATCTCCATTTCCCCTTTCACTCTCTCAATCTCTTTCTTTCCTCCTTCTTTCCTCTTCTTCAATTATTTTCTTTCATCTCCCTTACTTTTTTTCCTTTTCCTTTTTTCTTCTTTCTTTTCCTCTTCTTCCTCCCTGATTATGCTTTACCCTTTTCTTCTTGTGGCCTTATACCAAGAGGCCACTTCACCACCTAAGCTCTGAGACAAGGTAATTTAAAGCAAAGGAGGAAGTGAGAAGGAAAAGTAGGGTAAGGAGGTGAACAAGAAGAAAACACACATGAGGAGGAACCAATAAAAAAATTTTGGCAACATGGAAAACCAACACAGAGAAACTCCCCCAAGGGATGATGAAGCAGCTACTGTATCAGACTCAACCTATAAAGAATTAATGGATCTGACAGAAAAGGAATTTAAACCATGGATGATAAAGACAACAAAAGGAATGGATGAGAAAATGGAAAGACAGAAACAAAAGTCGGATGAGAGATATATAGAAAGAGTATGGTGGAGCTTAAGGAAATAAAGGAGACGATCAGGTAATATGAACATGCAGTGGAAAGTATCAAAAATTGGTTAGACCATGGAGAAGAGAGAACCTCAGAACTAGAGAATAAAGTTTTCGCGTTAACCCAGGTAGTCAAAGAGGCAGAAAATAAGAGAGAAAAAGCAGACAAGTCACTTATGAGCCTCCACAAAGTGTTCAAACATACAAATAATAGGGATTCCTGAAGAGGAAGAAGAATGTCCCAAAGTATTGGAAGCCCTATTGGAGAATATCATAAATGAAAACTTCCCAAGTTTCACTAAAGATTCTGACACACTCCTTTCAGAGGGATCTCAAATCCTGTGTCATCCAAAGTTAAATAGAGCCTCTCCAAGACACATTGTAATCAACAAGTCCAAAGTCAAGACAAAAGAGAAAATTCTGCAAGCAGCCAGGAATAAGTGCCAACTGATCTATAGGGGCAGAGCCATTAGGATGACAGAAGACTTTTCAGCTGAAACTTTCTAACCCAGAAGAATTGTCATCCACTTTTAACCTTCTTCTTCTATTTTTTTTTTTTTGGGGGGGGGGAACAGAGTCTCACTATGTTACCCTTGTTATAGTGCCATGGTGTCACAGCTCACAAAACCCTCAAAATCTTGGGCTTAAGCAAGTCTCTTGCCTCAGCCTCCTGAGTAGCTGGAACTACAGGCGCCTGCCACAATGCCCGGCTATTTTTTGTTTGTAGTTGTCATTATTGTTTAGCAGGCCCAGGCTAGGCTTGAACCCACCAGCTTCTGTGTATGTGGCCAGCGCCCTACTCACTGAGCTGCAGGCACCAAGCCTCCACCTTTAACCTTCTTAAATAAAACAATTTCAGCCCAGAATTCTGTATCCTGCTAAACTAAGCTTCAGAATTGATGGGGAAATCAAATATTTTGCTGACATGCAAACATTGAGGAAATTTGCCACAAGACCAACTCTACAGGAAATATTTAGACCTTTTATCAACACTGTCCATCATAACAGATCACCAGCAAAGTAAACATACAGAAACAAAAGGCCAAAACTGAGCTTCCACAACGGCGCAAAGGAAAAAAATATGCAACAGATTTTCACAAAATAAGATGACTAGAACTCCAACACACTTATCAATTATCTTAATAAATGTAAATGGCTTGAACTCCCCACTGAAGAGGCATAGGCTGGTGGACTGGATAAAAAAAGCACAAACCATCCATATGTTATCTATAAGAAACACAACTAACATTGAAGGTAAATGAAGACTCAGGGTTAAGGTATGGAAAACAGTATTTCAGGCAAATGGAAATTAGAAGAAAGGAGGGGTCATAGTCTTATTTTCTGGTACAAGGGGATTTAAAGCAACTAAAGTCATGAAAGAGAAAGACGGTCACTTCATACTGGTCAAGGGAACAATAAAACAAGAGGACATTTCAATTCTAAATATCTGTGTGCCCAACTTAAATGTTCCAAGATTTAGGAAACAGACCTTGATCAGTCTGAGCAATATGCTATCCCAGGATACTATAATAGCTGAGGACTTTATCACCCCTCTGAAAGAACTGGACAGTCCTCTAAACAGAAACTAAAACAAAGATACAAGAGACTTGAATGTGACCCTAGACCAAATGGGCTTAATAGACATATACAGAACACACCATTCCAAAGCTAAGTAATGTACATTCTTCTCATCAGCCCATGGAACATACTCGAAAATAGACCATATCTGAGAATACAAATCAAACCTCAACAAAATTAAAAGAATTGAAATTAGGCTCAGTGCCTGTGGCTCAAGTGGGTGGGGTGCCAGCTACATACACCTGAGCTGGCAGGTTTGAATCCGGCCTGGGCCCACCAAACAAGGATGACTGCAACAAAAAAGTAGCCAGGTGTTGTGGTGGGCACCTGCAGTCCCAGCTGCTTGGGAGGCAGAGGCAGGAGACTTGCTTGAGCTCAGGAGTTGGAGGTTGCTGTGAGCTGTAATGCCATGGCACGCTACCCAGGGTGACAACTTGAGGCTTTCTCTCAAAAAATAAAGAATTGAAATTATACCTTATATATTCTTAGACCACAAGGCAATAAAGGTAGAACTTGACTCCAACAAAAACATTCAACCTCACACAAAACATGGAAATTAAACATTATTGCTGAATGATAGTTGGGTCATGGAAGAGATAAAGGAGGAAATTGTTAAATTCCTCAAACATAACAACAAGGAAACTTCAAGTTACCAAAACCTGTGGGATACTGCAAAAGCAATCTTAAAAGGGAAATTTATTGGATTAGATGCCTATATCCAAAAAACAAAAAGAGAGCACATCAACAAACTAATAAATCATCTTAAGGAAATGGAAAAAGAAGAACAATCGCATTCCAAATCCAGTAGAAGAAAAGAAATAAACAAAATTATATCAGAAATATATGAAATTGAAAGCAAAAGAATTATTCAGAAAATTAATGAAACAAAAAATTGGTTCTTCAAATAAATAAATAAAATCAATAAATCATTGGCCAGATTTACTAGAAACAGAAAAGTAAAATCTCTAATAACCTCAATCAGAGATAATGATGGGGAAATAACAACAGATGTCACAGAAATATAAGAAATTATCTTTGAATACTACAAGAAACTCTATGCCCAGAAATTTGACAATGTGAAGGAAATGGATCAATACCTGGAATTACACCCTCTACCTAGACTTAACCAAGAATAAATAGATCTTTTGAACAGACTGATTTCAACGACTGAGATCGCAGAAATAATAAAAAATCTCCAAACAAAAAAATGTCTTGGACCAGTTGGCTTCACACCAGAATTCTATTACACCTTCAAAGAAGGGCTTATTCTCATACTCCAGAAATTATTCCAAAAAAATTAAGAAGGAAGGCATCTTCCCCAACATGTTCTATGAAGCAAACATCACCCTGATACCAAAACCAGGTAAAGAGCCAACTAAAAAGGAGAACTACAAACCAATTTCATTAACGTATATAGATGCAAAAGTACTCAATAAAATCTTAGCCAATAGATTACAGCTACACATTAAAAAATCATGCATCACAATCAAGTAGGCTTTATCTCAGGGATGTAAGGCTGGCTTAACATACCTAAATCTATAAATGTAATTCACCATATCAATAGAAGCAAAAAAAAAAAAAATGCAGAAAAAGCATTTGTTAAAATTCAGCATCCTTTTCTAACAAGAACACTTAAGAAAATAGGCATAGGTGGCACATTTCTTAAACTAATTGAAACCATCTATGGCAAATCCATAGCTAATATGATACTGAATGGAGTAAAACTGAAAGCTTTTCCACTGAGAAATGGAACCAGACAAGGATATCCACTGTCTCCACTATTATTCAACATAGTGTGGAAGTTCTAGCCAATGCAATCAGACAAGAGAAGCATATAAAGGGCATCCAAATGGGGGAAGAGGAGGCCAAACTCTTGCTCTTTGCCAATGATATGATCTTATACTTAGAGAACTGCAAAGACTCAACCGCAGACTCCTGGAAGTAATCAAGAAAGACAATAACATCTAAGGACATAAAATCAATGTGAACAAATCAGTAACCTTTGTATATACCAAAAACAGTCAGGCTGAAAAGCTAATCGAAGACACAATTCACTTCACAGTAGCTTCAAAGCCAATGAAATACCTAGGAATTTTCCTAACAAAGAGGTGAAGAACCTCTAAAGAGAATTACAAAATCCTGAGAAAAGAAATAGAAGAAGACATTAACAAATGGTAGAGCATACCATGTTCTTGTTTGGGAAGAATCAACATTATTAAAATGTCTATACTTCCTAAAGTAATCTACAGATTCAATGCAATCCCCTTTGAAATACCATCATTATACTTTAAGATTTGGAAAAAATAGTTATTTATTTTGTATAGAACCAGAAAACACCCTATATAGCCAAGGCAATTCTAAGTAATAGAAAGAAATCTGGGGGCATCACCCTACCAGACCTTAGGCTATATTACAAGTCCATAGTGATCAAAACACCATTGTATTGACACAAAAATAGAGGCATAGACATGTGGAATAGAGATGAAACTAACATCTTATAGCCACCTGATCTTTGATAAACCAAACAAGAGCATACACTGGGCAAAAGAACTCCTATTCAATAAATGGTGCTGGGAGAACTGGATAACTACGTGTAAAAGACTGAAACTGGACCTACACCTTTCACCACTTACAAAAATTGATTCAAGATGGAAAAAAGATTTAAATCTAAGGCATGAAATGATAAAAATCCCAGAAGAAAGCATGGGAAAAACTTTTGATGATGTTGGCCTGGGGAAAGATTTTATGAAGACGACTTCTGTAGCTATTGTAACAACAAACATAAACAAATGGGACTTAATTATATTGAAAAGCTTTTGCTTAGCCAAGGACACAACAATCAAAGCAAATAGACAACTTTCAGAATAAGAGAAGATATTTTCATATTATGAATCTGACAAAGGCTTGGTAACTAGGATCTTTAGAGGAAATAAATTAATCAACAGAAAAATAATTAACAATCCCATGAGCAGAACCTTCTCTGAGGAAGACAGATGAATGGCTAACAAACATGAAAAAATGCTCATCATCCTTAACCATCAGAAAAATGTAAAGCAAAACCACCCTGAGATACTACCTATCCCCAGTAAAATTAAACACACATCACAAAGTCATAAAGTTGCAGATGCTGCCACAGATGTGGAGAGAGGGGCATACTTACACTGTTGGTGGGACTGCAAACTAATACAGCTTCTTTGGAAAGAAGTATGAAGAATCCTCAAAGAACTCAAGTTAAATCTCCCATTTGACCATGTAATCTCACTACTAAAGCATCTACCCAGAAGAAAAAACATCCCTTTATCATAAGGACATTTGCACTAGACTGTTTATTACAGTTCATCTTACCATCACCAAAATGTAGAAATAACCTAAATGTTCATCTATCCAGAAATGGATTAACAAGCTTTGGTATATGTATACCATGGAATACTATTCAGCCATTAAAAAAGATGGAGACTTTATATCTTTTATATATGGAGTTGGAGCACATTCTTCTTAGTAAAGTATCACAAGAAGGGAGAAGCAAGAAGCCAATGTATTCTATTCTAATTTGAAGTTAGTAGATGGTCTAAAACACACCCACATAAGAGGAAAACTCAAATCAATTCAAGGTGGGGGGCTGAGGAATGAGGGAGTGGGGAGAAAAGTGGGGGATGGGTATGCTCCCACTTAGTGGGCACAATGTTAGGGTATATGGCATACATCTTGGGGGAAGAACACAATTATAGGAGGGGCTTTACTTAACAAATGCAAGCAATATAACCTAATTCATTGTACCCTCAAATTAACCTGAAACAATAAATAAATAAATAATTAAATAAAAGAAAGGTGTACCTGAATATTTCACATGAGTGTCATTGGTCTTAGGCCCCATTCTTGGTGCTCTCCTAGCACTCCCTGGTTTAAACCCTTTTTGAATCTTTTTTTTTTTTTTTTTTTTTTTTTCGTGGTTACATATTTCAATTTCTTTTTTTTTTTTTTTTTATTAAATCATAGCTATGTACATTGGTATGATCGTGGGGCATCATACACTAGTTTAACAGACCGGTTGACACATTTATATCACACTGGTTAACATAGCCTTCCTGGCAATTTCACAGTTATTGTGTTGAGACATTTACATTCTACATTTACTAAGTTTCACATATACCATTGTAA
>CAUYPK010165260.1:0-19987 GCA_963574355.1 Loris lydekkerianus | reverse complement strand
GAAAGGAAGAGCAGAGAGAGGGAAGGAGGAAGGAGGTGGGGCCTTGGTGTGTGCCACATCTTCTGGGGGCAAGACACGATTGCAAGAGGGACTTTACCTAAAAAATGCAACCAGTGTAACCTGGCTTATTGTACCCTCAATCTGTGCTGTTGTCATAGATGTGCAGTGCTCAATATTGCATTTTGTCAAGTATAGTTGTAAATGTTTCATTAAACCACCATCCAACATGATCTAAAAAAAATTAAATAAATAGATAAATAAATAAATAAAAAATAAAACACACACAAAAAAAGAAAAGTAGCCCACTTCTGCATGCTAATTACAGGCATACATATTTTTGCCTCCTATAGAATAAGCAGATCTTTTCCCTGGAATATAAGCCGTACATGGATAGGAATTTTCTAGATTTTGTTTTCCACCAAGTAGCTGGAACGATAATAGGCCCAAGGAAAATATCCTGTCATGTATTTGTTAATTAAGTAGGTAATTAATCTTCATGAAAACCGTCAGAGTCGGAGTCAACCATAATGTTACTATTCCCAATTCATAGTTAGAAAAACATGACTTTGAAAGGATTTTCTTTTTGTTTGTGTGCACGTTTTTCCATAACATTGTTTCAGAATTTGTAAGTAACTCTGGTGCCTAACTCCACAGCAGTGCCTCTTCACACGATGTCTCCTGAGAAGTTTTTCTGTAGTACCCAAGAGGCAGGGGGAGACTCAAAGGTACACAAAGGCTCAGAAACCAGGCAAGGGACAGGGCAAACTATCTTGGGGCTTTCTTTTGTCCAAGTTTAGGTTCTTGCTCTAAGACAGTGGTTCTCAACCTTCCTAATGCCTGGACCTTTCAATACAGATGATGTCATCATGCTGGGTACTCGTATGGGGACAGACCCACCTAGAGATGGAGGAGTGGTGTCTCAGTTCCTAAGACCATTGGAAATATGTGTTTTCCAACTCCCAAAGGGATCACGACCCACAGGTTGGGAACTGCTGTTGGGAAGTCTTTCAACCCTCTGAGCCCAAACATAGGTGTGATGACTTGGGTGAGACCATGAATGTAAAAGAACTTGTGAACCTTAGGAAGAGTCACCCAATCCGTGAGTACCAGTTTCTTCATCCACCTGCTTCTTGGGGCAATCATAAGAACGTATGTGGAGGTGCCTTGTAGAACATAGAGTTCTCCATCAAGATTTATTTTTTAGCGAGGGACTCAGGGCACAAGGGTGGCAAGAACTTGAGGTAAAAACTTATTAGGGGGCTGTAGTTCCCCTGAGTCTGGGTGGTCTATCTCCTCACCCAAGCTCAGCACATAGAAGGTAGAAAGCGGGTCAGGTGGCCAGTCCAGTTGTCCACACCTGCTGATTGGTCCAAACTCACTTTCCTTCTTGCCAACCCTCGGACATCAGGCAACACCTGCTCCAGGCAGTGTGGCCTGGTGAGAAGCTGCAGAGCAGCTCAAGTGACCCCTCAGAGAGGAGATGGGTCTGCGATGCCCCCACGTCGGTTATCTTTTGCAGTGTAACAAATTACCTCAGAACTTAGCAGCTGAAAACAACAAACTCCATTTCATAATTTCTGTCAGTCAGGAATGCAGACGTGGCTTAGCTGAGTGTCTCTGGCTCAAGTTCTCTCAGGAGATTGCCTGAAGGCGTGACTGGGGTGGGGGTGGGTGGGTCCATCATTCAGGGGCTGGTGGGCCCCACTCCCTCGCTATGTGGACCCTCCACAGGGCAGCTGGATTTCCCAGGATGAGTGATCTGAGAATGAGCACCGAGATGGCAGGCACAGCCTTTTTACAGTTTCATCCCAGAAGCGGCATTCTGTCACATCTGCCCTATCCTACTTGCTAGAATTAAGTCAGTTGGTCCAGCTCACACTCAAGGAGAGGGTTTCACAAGGGCACACATACCCGGACGTGGGGCCACTGGGGGCCACCATGGAGGCTCCTGCCACTCCCCTCCCCCACACTCACTGTGTAAATGAAGCAGAGCTGACAGCCACCTAGAGGTCACAGCACCTACCACAGCGCCACAACACACCATGCCACAGATCCAGTCCTGTCCCCAGAACATTCCACATCAGCTTAGGATGTTGGCAAAATCATATTGGCTCTACACACAGGAAAAAACCCCAGTCCAGACCCACCTCCACCTCTAACACACATCGATTTAGAACAGAATGAGGAATTGGTTAGCAAAAAACAAAGAGCAGTGGTTGAGAGTGTGTACTCAGGCCCCAGGCTATCTGTATTTGAATCTTAATTATTGTGTGACCTTACCCGAGTCACTTACCACCTCTCTCAGCCTCAGTTTCCTCACCTTTAAAATGGAACCCATCTCAGAGGACGGCACCGAAGATTAAAGAAAACAAGAGGCACTTGGCGCAGTGTCTGGCACGTTCTAGATTCTCAGTAAATGCTAATAGTCTGTTCATTCAGTTTGTTGTTGAAAATGAAAATGGAAAATCTATCCATGGAAGGACATAGGAGTTGATCATTTGCTCAAACTTCTAAATATGATATTTAGACATTTTTCAAAAAGAAAAAGATGTTTCCAGAGAAGACCAAGTTCCATGGCCTATATGATGTCAACACTCAGCCATCGCGGCTTTCCCTGGCCCCATGGGCCCGGATGCGGCAGGAACACAATTGTTGGCTTTGTGTGAATCTCTCCTGATCTGCAAAACAGATGTTGCTTGGGCAGCCCCCTCCCACCCCCCCAGGCCTTCAGGAGAAATAAAACCCCACGGCTCTGGCACAAGCTTCTGCATTCCCAGGGGACGGCATCCCATAAATCAGATGACTGACTCCACCCCAAAACCTACAGCAGGGCGTTCTTGGCAGAAAGTTCCTATTTTCTTAGCTTATGATTTTTTGTCTAGTTGCTTAGTCCTGTAAAATCCACATTGTGTGAAAGATTTGGTTCCAACTAAAGAAAGGATGGTTAAAATGCAATTTCTATTTCATGCCAAATGTATGTCTACGGTCTACATCCCTGGGTGAGTTCAAAAGCACGAAAAGCAGATTAGGGCAAATTCCTCCTGGCAGAATCTGGTCCCAGGCGGAAGCCAAGCAGAGGAGAGCACTCTAGTCCCAAGCAGATAAGGTGTACAGACAGCTCCCCTGGGCCTTAGTCCACCGGGATGCCCCTCAAAACACCAAGAACCTGAGGACTCTCTCAGCACGGCCCTGGCCTCCTCAGAGGTGGCAGCCCTGACCCCCAGCCCTCCTTCCTCTATGCCTCTCAGGCTACATCACACTCGAAGCTTTGTCTCTTCATCCTGCAAGAAGCAGGTTGATGCCACTGGTTCTCATTCTCTCCTGGGAATCTGTTCCCTCCTTTGTGCCCATGTTCCCTGCTTCCCAGATATGGGTGTCTGCAAAACAACTGGACAGCCTGGAAAATTACGAGTTAGCCCTGTTCCATGACTGGCTGAGTGAGCTCAGCCAAGGTCCTGCACGTCCCTGAACTCGGGTTTTCTCTGGGGGAGAGAAGGTTTTCTCTGGGGGAGAGAAGGCCTCTGCTGTATCTATGTCTTCCAGTTCTGTGTGTGCATGGGGATGAGTTGAAAGTAAAAGCTGCCCCCCACCTCACAAGTGCCCACTGATAGTCCCAGAGCAGGACATGGCTGAGGGAAGACAGGCCCAGGCCCCACGTCTTGTTTGCATCCATCCTCCAGTCCTCCTATACCCACAAGGGGAGCAGGGCAGGCCCCTCCGGCGCCTTTCCCCAGCACTGGGAAGAGCGGCCCTGAAGAGTGCTTAGACAACCCCAGCAGCAAGGAGGCACCTTGTCACCAAAAAAATAAATGAGTAAATAAATCAAATCTTCTTATAGGAAGCATAGTCCTAGACTATGTGGGATGGCCTATTCTCCTAGGCTACAAGCCTGTACAACATGGTATTGTGTTCAGTACTCTAGGTAATTATAACACAGTCATAAGGGTTTGTGTCTTAAACATGTCTAAACATAGAAAGGTATAGTAAAAATATTGCATTATAATCTTATGGGATCATCATGGTCTATGCAATCTGCTGTTGACCAAGGAGGCAATATGTGTCACATGCCTGTGTGTAGCCCTTGCCAATTGGTTCTTTTCACTCAGAATATGCATTTAAGGTTCCTCCGTGTCTTTTTATGATTTAATAGCTTCTTTCTTTTTGCACTGAGTAATATTCCATTGTCAGGATGTACCACAGTTCATCCACTTATTTATTAAAGGACATCTCAGTTGCTTCCAAGTTTTGGCAATTATGAATAAAGCTTCTGTAAACATCTGTGTGTAGGATTTTGTGTGACATTGGTTTTCAGCTCATTAGGGTGAATGAACAGCAAGGAGCATGATTGCTGGACTGTGTGGTAAGAGGCAGTGTTATCATTAATCCCATATTAACCAAAGGCTGCATCCTCCCCAGCTCCCAGCACCGGGAGGGTTTAAAAAGCCCAGTGCTGGTATCACTGCAACTTAAAAAAAATAGGTATTTTGGGACAATTGTAGATCCATATACCGTTGTAAGAAATAATTCAGGATGATCCCTTCCCCCAGCTTCCCCCAACAATAGCACCTTCTTACACAACTATAGTACAGTATCACACCCAGGACACAGACATTTATGTGGACGGGCCCCAGTTTAACCATTCACCTTCCACCTGCTGGAGGACAGTGAGGTCATTTCCAGGTTTGGGGTATTACAAACAGAGCTGCTGGGAATATTTTCAGAGGGGTGTGTGAGTCTGAGAGAGACAGAGAGAGAGAGAACGTGTTTTCCTTTCTCTGGCATGGATGTTCGGGAGTATAAATGCTGAGCACGTGGTAAGCACATGTTTAGCTTTGTAAGAAACTGCATACCAGAAGGGCCAGAGCATCTTGCATACCTGTCAGCAGCGTGTGAGCGACTCAGCCTCTCCGCAGCGTTGCCTGCAGCTGGCTTTCAGCTCAGCCGTTCTGCTCGGTGCAGAGTGATACCTCACGCGTTTGAACGTGCCTTCTCCCAATGGCTCATGTCCAGCGTCTTCTCCTGTGTGTATTTGCCCTCTGCATGTCCTCTTCAGTGGGAAGTCTGTTCGTGTCTTTGCCCAATTTTCTATTTGGATTGTCAGGATTTCTTTTTATACCAAGTTTGAAAACTTCTTTGTATGTCATAGATACAAGTCCTTTGTTGAATACGTGGTTTGAAAACATTTTCTCCCAGGCTTGTAATACATCTTCTTATTCTCTTCCCCAAGCCTTTCTCAGAGAAAAAGTTTTAATTTTAAGAAGGTAAAATTTACCAACTTTTTCTTTTATGGACGTTGGTTTTGGTATCAAATCCAGGAACTTGTCATTAAGCCCTAGATTCCCATGGTTTTCTTCTGTTTTTTTCCCTAAAAGTTTCATATTTTAACATTTATGTTTTAAATTTAAGTCCATGATCCACTTTGAGTTAATTTTTGTGTGATGTGTGAGGTTTAAGTTCAGGTTGATTCATCAGTTTTGTTTTTGCTGGTGAATATTGATTCCTTCAGGACCACCTGTTAGAAAGGTCATCTTTCCTCCTCTGAAGGGCTTCTGCACCTTTGTCAAAAATCGTCTTGACACATTTGTGTGGGCATTTGCTTATCTTCCATCACACCTTTTTTTTTTTTTTCTTTTCAGAAGCTCTTCTGCCGGCCAGATGCAATGGCTGGGCTTGCCCAAAGTCTCAGAGACTCTGTGGATACATTGGTAGTACTGACTCAAGCAGCCTGGGCTACAATTCTCACCCAGTTACAAAGCAACAGGTCTGTGGCAAATGGCATTCTAACTTAAGCAGAGCAAGAGCTGGGGATGGTCTGGGAAATAAAAAGTTTCAATCAGTCCTTAATTAGATTTTGTAAAAGTGGAAACCAGCAGGAAGGTGACAAAATGTGAGTAGATCTCCCTGCCCCAAAGCACTGAGCTATTCTAAAGGCCATGGAACGCCGCCACACCGAGGGACAGTGTCACCAGACAAGCTGGTAAGGGCAGGGGTGCAGGTTCGAATGTCTTGCAGCTCACTGTTGTATTTCTGTTCAGACAGGCATCCCTTATTCTTTTCTGGTTCTCCCAGGAGGTGTCAGGAGACGTGGAGGAGCCCAGAGGGTTTGGTTCTGAGCTGACCCAACAGTCTGCTCTGCTCTTGTTTCGTCTCCTCCTACGAAATGCACCGTTCCCCACCCTCTCACCCTACAGCTCCACAGGCTCAGAAGGTGGAGGGAGGGGGAATATTATAACCCAAAGCCTCAGAATGTGAGTCCATTCCCATTCCATGTCCCTGTGAGAAACGATGGGCCACTCAAAGGAGAGCATTCTCTTTGCAATGTAGGCTCAAAGCTAAGAATCATGGCTCAATATCTTTTGTTAATGTCAGAATCTCAAAAATTAGATGAAGTTTCTCCAAAAGCAAGACATTGGCTCTTCACAATTCCCTACTCAGGCTGGCTCTCCATACTTCCTTAAAGAAATGCGGAGCATCCGTCTATGAACTTCAGAATCTCCTACTAGGAAAGGCTATTCAGGACCATGGGCTTGGAGCAGCTGCCTGGGCTTCTAGGAGGAGACATGTCCCTGCCTCTTCCTAGATGCAGAGGAGCAGCGTGCCCAGCCACCAGCATTCTTGGGGCAAAAGCTTCAGGGACGTCAGAGCAAAAAGGACACATGCCCTTACCATCCCCATCCTTCCCCAGATGTGTTCAAGAAGAACATTGCAGGGTGAGCTTTTGTCACAAACCAACTTCCTGCTATTCATAAGACAAGCCAGGAGGGCAGCCATAATTAGATCCCCACAAATACACTGCAGTTAATAAGTGACATACGTAACCACATAAATGTCAAGTTGTGCATCTGAAACTTGACAGGACCTTTCCAAATCAACAGAGGTTGGCACCAAAGAGCATTCTCTGAATTCGCACACATAATCTGCTTTTTGCAGCTCTTTTGAGAAGGAGCTATTTACCCAGTAAGCATGTTATTCTCTACTGGAGATTACAGTCATTCCAAGTCAATCAACTACATTCCAAAGAAAACAGGAGGAACTTAAAATACAGGATTTGAAGGTTTGGGAGTGAGACAGAGAAGACGGGAAGGGGTCTTGTAAATTGTGTTTTATTAATATGCTGACATTGCCCTAGAGCTCTGAGCAGCAGACATCAAGCCATTTGATTAAAATAAAGAAGAAAAGCAATCCATGTGGTTGCTGGAATTTTCACGTGGCCAGTTTGGTGGAGGCTGCTCAAGTTGATCGCAGGGCCTTTGTTACACTGGATGGTGCTAACCCAAGACCCATCACAGCAGGTGTCCATGCTGCTGTGTCGAGCCATTTGGGGTGACGAAGTCTGATTTCCAAGGCTTCTTCTTGCTTTGTTTTTTTAATTGAAGTAAAAATTGTACAATATAAAAGTAACATTTCAAACTATACAACTTAGTGGCATTTAAAACATTCACAACATTGTGCAACCAGCACCACCATCCAAAACATCACCCCAAAAGAAAATCCTGTTTCATTAAGCAATCAACCCTTATTTCCCCAGACCCTAGCAACCACCAATCATCTTTCTGTCTCTGGATTGACCTATTTCAAGCATTTCATATAATGGACTCACACGACATGGAACCTTTGCATCTGGTTTCTCCCATTGAGCATAACGTTCTCACTTTCATCCATGCTGGAGGGTGGGTCAGCACTTCATTTCTTTTTGTGGCGGAATAATACTCCAGTGTGTGAATTTTATAAACGTTGGGTTTGCCCATCCATTGATATTTAGACTATTTCACCTTTTGGCTTTTGTAAATAGTACTATTACGAATATTCACATAAAATTATTGTTTAAGTATGTTTTCAATTATTTGGGGTATATACCTAGGAGTGGATGGAATAGCTGGATCACATGGTAATTCGATGCTCAAGTTTTTGAAGACCTGCCAACTATTTTCTCCCTTCTTGCTTTTGAGCAAAGTTATGTCTTCACTTAAAACTATGTGTCTTTAGTATTATTTTTAAGGTTTGGACTGAAGATCAGGAGGCTAGTCAGAGGCTCATTTAGCCATCCTAATACCAGAAGTCCACCAGTTTTAGAAATTTTCTGAAGAACTCAGGGTGGGCTCCTGGAATTCAGATTCACCCCCCACCCCCACACTCTCCTTGCCCCCAGTGAGAACCAGGGAATGGTCACGGCAGAAAAAGAAGGACAGAGCTAGTGAGTCAGTGGTCCCCAAAGGAAAATTGCTCTGCCCAGAGACGCACTATACCATTACCACTGGGATGCCAAAGGAGCCATTCTGTTCATTTTTACCTAAAAAAAGTTTTAAAAGAGCTTTACTGATTATCATGGGTTGAATGGTAGTCCCCTCAAAAAGAGATCTGTTGGAGTCTCAGTCACTAGGCTCTCAGAATGTGACCTTGTTTGGAGACAGGACCTTTACAGAGGTAATCAAGCTCAAATGAAGTCATTAGAGGGGACCTAATCCAATATTACTGATGTCCTTATAAAAAGGGGAGATTGGGGCACAGACATATATACACACACACAGACCCGGACAATGCCATGTGAATGTGAAGGCAGAGATCAGAGTGATGCATCTGTCAGCCAAGGAATGCTAAAGATTGTCTGCAAAACCCCAGGAGTGAGGAGTAGGGCCTGGAACAGAGTCTCCTGCACAGCCCTGAGGAGTAACCACCCTGCCTACAGCCAGGATCTTAGACTTCCAGCCTCTGGGGAGGTGAGATAATACGTCTCTGTTTGTGGTGCTTTGTTAGGGCAGCCCTAGTGAGCTAATATATCAATATAAAGGTGCACGTGGGTCCCTTACTTAGTTCCTCATGCCCAGGACCCCCCACAGGCCTCCTGCTGTGCAGAGTGACTAGGAGCAATCTACCTGCACCAGATAAGTGGGTTTATACATCAGATCATCTTATAGTAATGTAGTCAATACTCACACAGTGGATGAGTAGATCTTTGACTAATACAGGGTGTCCCAAAAGTCACCCCTAAAGTCACCATACATAGGGAAAATGGAAAGTTGTAGCTAAACATACCTTCATTTACAAAATATTCATTTAAAAAATTTCACAAAGAGGTGGCAATCTCTTTAGGGGGGACTCTTGGGACACCTTGTATTTGAAAACCTAATTGGAGACTATACAGACCCTGCCAGTGCAAGAAGTGACAAGAAAAGGCTGAGCTGACATGTCTTCTGACACAGAAATGCTGGAGATCTGATCAGGTCTGACAAGAATTCAGCAAAAAGTGGTCAAAATTTATAAGACTTTCACATGTAAATTTGTAATCTTCATTATTAACTATGAACCTTAAATCCAAATTCGTATGATGCCTTCAGCTGTTAACAAATGGTAATACAGAGCTATCACAATCAAAGACACTCAAAACATTGTCTATTTCATCTTAGTTCCTCTTTTAGCCTCAATTTTATGTATGTTTTATAATTACATAATGTACAGTTCACAAGTAAACATACAGGGGAATGTGAGCCCCCCAACCTTTTACTAAGTGGGTTTCCTCAGCAGAGGGAGGGAGAACCTGTCCTCTCCAATGGTAGTTTAAGGAAACTTGGATCACACTGCCAGTCACCCAACCAGCCAATCAGGAAGACAGACTTTCCTGTCCATTTCATCCCCAGTCAAGTTATTATAAATCATGGGAGTCAGACTTCTTAAAAGCAGTCAGGCTCTGGTGAGCCAGAGAACCTAAACAATTTCTTCAACTTTTTATCATGTTAAAATACTCACAAATGAAATTTACCCTCTTAACTATTTATAATTGTATAGGTCAGCAGAATTAAATACAACCATGAACCATATAGTGACATTTCAGTCAACAATGTATCCCACATATAACAGTGATTCCGTAAGATATAATGCGGCATTTTTGCTGTACCTTTTCTATGTCTAGATATACAAATACTTACCATGGTATGATAGTTGCCTACAATTCCTTGCTGTACAGGTTTGTAGACTAGGGATATACACTGTGCCACACAGCCCAGGTGTGCACCAGGCTGTGCCATCTAGGTTTGTGAAAGCACACTCTCTGATGTTCACACAACGATGTATTTCTCAATGTGTCCCCGGTGTTAAGCAACATAGGACTGTACATTCACAATGTTGTGCAACCTTCACCACCATCTATATCCAGAACTCTTTTCATCCTGTAAAACTGAAGCTCTAGACACATTGAACAGGAAGGTCCTCACATAATGGAATCATATGGTATTTGTCTTCTTGGGCCTGGCTTACTTCACTTGGCACAAAGTATTCAAAGCTCATGCATGTTGCAGCCATGTTCATCCATGCTGGAGACTTTCCTTCCTCTCTAAGGCTGAATAACTCCTCATTGTACATGCACACCACTTCTTACCTGTTCATCACCTGGTGAACACTTGTGTTGCTTCCATCTTTGGGCTATCACGAATGCTGCTGCTAAGAACAAGGGATACAAATATCAACTTGATACCCAGTTTTCAATTCTCTTGGGTAGATAACCCATGGGTGGAATTGCTAAGTTATATGGCAATTCCATTTGTAATTGAGGAATCACCATACCCATGGCAAATATAATTTTCCATTCCCACTGGCAGCACACAAGAGTTTCCTCTACCTGGCCATCTAGACTTGCTAGTTTCTAGAGGTTTTGTTAATAGCAATCATCCTAATGTGTGTGAGATGGAATCTCATTGTGGTTTTGATTTGCATTCCTCTAAGGCAGTGTTATTCAACCTTTTTTATCTCATGGTGCACTTGAACCTATAGTTAAACTTTCACAGCACACTTAAATTATGTTGATCAGAAAAAGAGAGAGAGAAAAAAGAATATAGTTACTGTGCTTTGAGCTTCCTTTGAAAAAATTTAATTAATGATCTTTAAAATTTTTTACAGCATACCAATGTGCCACAGTACACCAGTTGAAAATCATTCGTCTAAGAAGTAGTGCTGTTGAGTATCTTTTCGTATGCTATTTGTATATTTGTGTATTGAGAACCTAAGATTTTAGTAGATTTCTCTGGAGAACAGAACTTCCACAGTGGCCTGGAAATGGTGCCCAGTGCTCCCACATGCTCTGGGTCTTCCTTGTGGGTGGGGGTGGGGTGCCTGCTCTCGCTATTTGGTGAGAAAGTGCAGGTCTGGACATTGCACTGTCTCCAGAGTGGCCATCTGCTGGGAACACTCAGGGCCATGTCAGGCTTGACATTGGAGTGGAAGCATAGATGCCCTTGGGACAGATGAAGCTGAACTACAAGAGGCTGGAGGCAGTGGGTAGAAGGAGGCCAGCCTCTTTTGAGGCTATGCTGGATAAAAATTCCAGCTGCTCCTAGAATAGCAAGAACTTCAATTTGGCTCTGTGTTTGAGGCAGATAACCTTCACCAACCTCTAACACCACTCAGCTGTGTTTGAGTTTGGGACAGTGATGGTGGTGTGCACTGTTCCCCCAGCCATAGCCACAAGCTCAAAAGGTGAAGCTTCCCCCAGGCAGCTTGTCAGGGAGGCACCCTTCCTGGAGCAGCCTTGGAGCCTCAGAGGCACCTGGTGCAGCCTGTGGCTTCATGGCAGGACTGGGACAAAGAAGCCTGCAGAGGTGGGGCGGCAAGGCCGTGTACCTGGCTTCTTCTCCAACTCCAGCCCTATCTGGGTTGATTTTAAAAGAAATATTTATACTAAAGGGCTTAAGTGGAGGGAAGATTTCACAACTCTTTATCTCTCATAGTTTAGAAAAACAACCAACATTTTATGAACAAGTGACCCCATGGTGCCTATGTTTGTGGCTCGTTTCTCTGGGGAGCCTCCTCTTCTCAGAGCGCTGTCTGGGTTTACTTTGCACTTCCTCTTGGACTCCCAGGGGAGAACAGGATTCTCATGGACATGCCATGTTCCTGGTAATGTTCCCTGGGCTTTCCAAGTGCTCCAAACTTGACATTGACATTGCTCCATGTTCCGACTATATGATGGTGGTTCCCAAGTCTAGTCTCCAGCCAAATAGCACGAACCTTTCAGCTCAGAGGAGCCCTGGAGACCTTCCCAGAGCTCTAGCACTCACCAGTATTGGGTGGGCACTGGGATCACACCAGCCCCAGTACCTAGCACGGGATCTAGCACACTGGCCCAAAGCTGTGTGCTCAGCTTGTTTACTTTTGTCTCCATCCCCTGTAGGCTCTGGTCGCCTGTCCATTGCCCCAGCCCACTTGTGCACCAGGCACTCCCAGAAGACCTCAAGGCAAAGGACCTCCAGCTTCACACCCCATCACTGGGTCTCCCTTAGAGGCTGTGGCTGACCTAGGTCCCCACAACTTTTGCTGGGATCTGCACTGAGGGCAGTTGACATGAGAGAAACCTCACACTTAGTTATCTCAGGTGAAATAACTAATGGGAAATTGTGAGAAGCATACACTGAGCCAGCAGCATCTCAAATGCAGCCAGCAGGTACAGCACTGGCCGTTCTTCCATAGGTCTCTTTATTCAATCAGAAGTCACAGAGCCATGCATGGTGGCTCATGCCTGCAATTCCTGCACTCTAGGAAGCCAAGACAGGTGGCTCACAAGTTTGAGACCAACCTGAGCAAGAGCAAGAACCTAAAAGAAAATACCAGGCATTGTGGCAGGCACCTATAGTCCCAGCTGCTTGGGAGGCTGAGGCAAGAGGATTCCTTGAGCCCAAGAGTTTGAGGCTGCTGTGAGCTGTGATGCCACAACATTCTACTGGGGGCAAGAAAGTAAGACTCTACCTCAAAAAAAAAAAAAAATCATAAATCACGTTGACAGCATAATGCATAAACTTAATTTGAGTTATTCAAAGCAAGGTACCTCCAGTAATCATTAATAATCAGAAGGAAGGGAAACAAAGGAAAGGAAAATTCTGCACGCATACCATGGGATTACAATTTATACTTTACACAGGGATAAACTTGCCTAACTCCCTTCAGTAATCTCTGAATGCTAGGCATTCTGTTCTCAGCCATCAGGTAACAATAAGGCCTCCTGCAGCTCCTGAAAAGGGGGGATGGGGTAGGATCCTGGACTGTGGTCAAGAGGACCCCCAGAATCTTAGCCTCGAGCCTGCCAGGTGCCAGACATTCTTTGTAGACCACCAAGCTATTGCTAGCCTTGAGGAGTTGGAGGAACTTGGACTCTGATCAACAAGCCCTCCAAAAATGCCTGGCCTGAATCCCACAATTCTGTTATGCCCAAGCACTAATCCTTCTCTGAGGAGCCAGTGGAATCCTAGAGTAGACCTTCCAGGCCTGTTCATCCTTCCTCGTTGTCCCCTTCTTCCACAGTTCCCCGATTCAGTCTGCCCGTCCTTCCTTCTGCTGTTTCCCATGCTGCTCTCTAGCCCGAGCTCTACAATTGGCAAACTCCCCCACACTCAGCTGTCTCGCTGAGTGTTCTCTGTGCTCTTGGCTTAACTTTGTGATTCTCAGCCCTGGCTATCCATCAGAATCCCCTGAGGAGATATTTTTATTAAAGATACTGTTGCCCAGACATGCCTGGTCACCCAATTTCTGTGGCCAAATGCAAGACGGACATGCAGGGCTTCTCATTCAACAAGTACAAAGAATTTCAAGATGGCACCAACAGAGCATTAAGCCAAGCACTGGGCCCAGGTCCAAGGCCAGGGACTTTCCCTAGACCTTTAGATTTAAATAACCTGTAAGGACTTGGAATCTGCATTTTACTTTATTTTATTTTTATTTCAGGTTAATGTGAGGGTACAAACAACTAGGTTATAATATTTGCATTTGTTAGGTAGAGTCCTTCTTGTAGTTGTGTTCTGCACCCAAAGAGTATGCCGCTAAAGTTGACCAGGAGACTCTGAGGTGACTGGGCTTCCCCAGGCTGGCTCAGAGATACTGTGGCTGTTGCGGGTCTCTCAAATGAAAACTGTTTGTTATCATGCTCTTGACCTGGGGGCCAGAAGTTGGCTTCTGTCTTTCTGCCTCCGCAATGTTGTTCCCAGACCATATCTCTGCCTGATCTAGAAATCACAGACTTGCAAATCATCTGCTCAGCTGGGGCTGAGGTCTAGCCTATCCCTGACCTTGTTTAGGGCATTTCTGGACTTCACTTTGCACCTCTCCTCATCCCACCAACATTTAGCAAATGGCTCATGACTTCCTCCACCCCCACTCAAGTTGCTACCCCAGAATCCTAGTGTATGGGCCAGTCAAGATCCTGGCCCCTCCTATGGTCAGTGGCCTTCCACCTTCTTCCACCATAGAACCTCAATCCCATGCTAACTGCCTGGACATGGCCAAGACTCAGGATGTCTCCACCTATAAGTCCCAAACCCAGATTCTTCACTCTTAATCACAGTTTCCCATCCTAATATCTCTCCCCATCCCATAACCCCTCTATATCTGTTCCTCATCCCCATGGGGGCTTTCAGCCCAGTGACCCACCTCAGAGTCTCCTGGTCAACTTTAGTGGCATACCCTTTGGGTGCAGAACACAACTACAACTATTCCTTATCTGTTACTTTCACTCTTCACCTTCCATTTTACCTTGCTTAGATTCAATGATCCAGTTTTTGGGTCTTCTGGGGAGCGTGTTGAGAGACTGGGTCTTGCTGTGTTGCTTGGCTGGTCTTGAACTCCTGGTCTCAAGTGATCCTTCCACCCTCAGTCTCCCAGGTAGGAATGGCTCAGTCTTTTAATCACTCTCTTTCAAATACAGATGCTCATTCACATATAGTAGAGCTGCTTCCTGATAAGCCTATTGCAAGTTGAAAATATTGTAAGTTGAAAACATACTTACTATACCTAATCTATGGAATATAAAAGCCTCGCTGAGCCTACCTTAAATGTGCTCAGAGCACGTACATTAGTCTACAGTTGGGAACATCATGTAACACAAAGCCTATTTAATCATAAAGTGTTGACTACCTCATGCCACTTATTGAATATTATACCAAAAAACAGAATGGTTGCATGAGTACTTGAAGTATGATTTCCACTGAGTGTGCATCACTTCTGCACCATCACAAAGTCAAAGTCAATAAAGCATTAAGTTGCCCCACGGTAAGCCAGGGGTTATCTGTACTATACAGTCCCTTCTTCTCTATCCTTGCATCTATTCACTGAGCAAATTTCTAGCCCTGGGTAAACATCCATCATCTTCATGGCTGCCACCAGCTACAGAGCATGGCTGGGGTACCCCCCAGAGTTCCATGGCCACCAACCTCCTCTACATCCTCACCAGCACCCTGCAACCAGAGTCTGTCAGGGCTCCTCTAATCAGCGCAGGCTCCTACTTTGCACAAATTATAATTCAAACCTCCTCTAATCTCATCGTATCTGCACCCACTGCTCCCTTCCTTCATGCTTGGTGAGTGAGCGTGCCTCTCCTGCAACAAGAAAAGAGGGCCAACTGCCCCCCCCCCAAATCTATAAACAGGTGTCCCTGAGTTTTCAGCCCATCTCTGTCCTCCTGGCAGGGAGGGCCAGTTCTTCCACAGACACCCTCTGCACCTCATGCCTCTCGCCCTCTTGGAAACCCAACTATCCTCTGTCTCTGGCCTGCTCCTTCCATCTCTTCCCATCAGTATCTAAATGCCCCTGACATGTGATCTTTGAAAAAGAAAGACAAAAAGGAAAAAGAAAGTGGAGAGAAGTAGGGAAGGGAGGCAAGGAACGGGAGGGAACGGGAAAGGGAGCTCTCGCTCTTTCCTTCCTGGCCACTCTTCTTGTCTCTCTCTCACCTCCCATTCACCCCTCACTCAGTTCCCACTGGTGTTCACGTCACCAATTTATGGAAGCAATTTGATAAGGTCACTGGTCACCTCCATTTTAAACAGAAAGGCCACACTTGGGACCTCATCTCACCAGATGTGTCAGCAGCTGGAACAGTGGTTTATTCCCTCTGCCCTCAAATACTCTCTGCACTGGCTCCTCACACCATTTTCCTTCCTATCTCTCCAGCTTTCCTTGGTCAGTCTCCTTGTAATGGCCTTCTCTCCTCTGCTGTCACATGTTGGACTTTTTAAGGCTCAATTTTCAACCCTCTGCTTTCCTCCTTCTACTCTCTGTTCCTGGGTAATCTCATGTATTTTCATTCCTGGAAACATGGTGTAAACATGGACATATTCAAACTCCAAAGACCTGAAACATCAATGTGTATTTCTCTCTCATGTGACATAGGTATCCCAGGTGTTAGGGTGGAAAGCTCACTAGATGTTCATGGCATGGAAGAGGAAGATTTCTCCAGACAAAAATTAGGTTACAAAAGTGTAAAATTTAGGGTGAAAGATAATTGGGAAAGAGGGAGAAAAGAGAGAAGTGAGATGGCAGTGTAGCATCCCAAGGAACCCAGGAGGGAAAAGCCAGAGCTGAGCCCAGGCAGCTTGTTAATTTTAAGGGAGTTGTATATTGGCATGAGCAGGAGATATAACTCTACCCTGGAGATATGGCTGAAGCCTATTGCTCCTTTTCTGGCTGTTTACTCAAGAACTCTGTAAAAGCAGATTCTCAAGAAAATAATTTTAAAGAAATAATTTTAAAGAGAAAGATTTACATCTCCTTTCTATCCGTTCAGCTTTTTCAGAAATTGTGCAAAATGGAACTCATGCAGAAGAACTCATAGAATTGATCTGTAGCTGTTACTAGGAAGTTGCAGGATTAGGCATTTTCCTGTTTGTTTTTGTAAGACTTCCCCCTTTCACCAGGCTGACATAAAAGATTCCAGGTTCCTTCCATCTTGTTGCTCTGCCACCCCAGGGTATCACATTCATCTGCCACCCCAGGTATCACATTCATCACCACACCACCATGTCCATATTCCAGCCTTTGGGAAGAAAGAAAGTGGCAGGGGAGAGGCTCCTTCCCTTTGAGGACAAAGCCCAGAAATTGCATTCGTCACTTCTGCAAATGTCTCATTGCCAGAACTTGGACAAACAGCCATGCTGAGCTTCAAGAGACACTAGCAGCTGTAGGCTTATTCTGGGTGGTCCCATGCCCCTTCAACCTCTCCTTAATATGAAAGAAGGGAGAAACCAATATTGAGAGAAAACTGGAAGAATCAGCTACAGTAATCAGCAAGATGTGCCAGCTTCTTATTTTGTCTAGTAAAACCTTTTTTTCCAAAAGCCTACCACCTGTTATCATTTCATAAAAGAAGGGACATTTTTATTACCAAACTTGGGGAAGACACACTCTCAAAATACAGAACAGTCTTTTAAATTAAATGGATTTAGATTTGTGGGAGAAATGTCATACTCATTTTTGTCATTTTCCTTGAAACTGGGGCAGCAGCCACACATCCATTTCCCAACCTGAACTGGGAGCAGTGACTGAGGAGTGGCAGTTAGGGTGCTGTCAGTGTCATCTTCAGTCAGCCACTCTGATTTAGGGGGGCAGCCACAGTAACTGCCAGTGCTGTCTGAGGCCCCCCCCTCCACCTGGACTAAGGTGGAAGTCCAAGCCTCCTGCCTCCCACCTCTCAAGTCCCCTCCCTTGTCCCAATGCCCAAGGCACCAGGCCCCCTGCAGCTGGGGCTCACTGCAGTGGCTGCCCTCCTGTCCCACTTCAGGCTCTTTTATGCTATTATCTGGGTCTCCAGAAAGTTTGGCTACACAGTCACTTCTAATTCCCAAAGGTGCCCCAGATGGGGGAGTGTTTCTGGCAGAAATGGTACAGTCTTTTTGTGGTCAATCTTGGAAGGTCACACCTCACCCCACAGTATTCCCTCTTTCAGCCTCACACCCTTTCCATGGAGAATAGGTCTTCAGGAGACCACCTCTGAGGGCCCCCCAACTAATGGCTGGGTTGCACCCCATCTATCAATGGCCACCTCAATCACTAGAGGACTTGGCGATTTGTCACTTTCAGGTAGTCCCTCTGGAAACAGAGACTTTTGCTTCTCTGAACAGTCATCCCCAAATCCACTCTAAACCCCTTCCCTTTTTATGAGGAGGCCTTGTGTGAAAAGGAACTTGTGTGAAAAGGACTGCTGGCCTGCTCCCAACTCACAGTCCCCCAGGTGGTCACATTAGACCATGGACTAGAAGAAGAAAAGGGGCTAAGAAGACCCCATCCTCAGCCCAGGGTGGTGGAGGAGGGCCTTCTGCTCCTCCTGTCCGCTCCCCACCCTCAGGGTGTATTCTGGGGGGTTGCAAGCTCTCATCTGTGACCCACTTTTCTTGCATTTTGCCTTTTGAAAATGAAATGTTACACTCACGTGTGGAGTCCTTTGCTGCTTATTCTGAATCCTAAAATATAAAATTTGCTTTTCAAGAATCTTGTCCATTTTTAAATTTCCATTTAGACATTCCTGGTTTTGGATCCCAGAGCTTTGTTGCAGGAGGGGGCTTAGGGATCATAAGAGCCAATGGTTTCATTTATGCCTATAGAAACTGAGAGGACAAATGTCCACCAGGGTCACACAGCAGCCAGCACCAGTGTCCACACACTTGGGCAGCAGCCTGCAGGGACCTGGCCTCAAAGGACGAGATGTGCTCGGGACATGTTCGAGGTAGCCTCCCTGTATCCCTGAGTCTCTACCCTGCATGCCAAATGGAGCTAAAAAACAGAGGAATTGCACAGGAAATTCTCCTGGGAGGACTTTTCAAGATCCGTTAAGAAAATGTTCTCTTGTTTACAGGAGAGTGCATCCTCGATGCAGTGCCAACATTGCGACTCTGCGTTGTTTATTTTAACCAAAAAGGGAAATTAGTGGCAAACGAATATTTTGATAATGAAGGGAAAGTTAGTCATGACATTTTTGAGAAGGGAAAACATAAATAAACTTTTTCAAAATGAAAGCTGTCTCAATGGACAGTAGGGGGGACCGGTGGGTCTGCACCAGTTTGAAAACTGGTGCCTATTTAGGGTGCCTAGAGGTTTCCCTTTCTGCCATGCATGTAGCATAAGCTTCTGGGGGCAGAGGGAACATGTGTGTGTGTTTGTGTCCTAATGCAATCCTAGTTAATGGAAAGGTTTTCAAATATTTGGAACTGGACCTTAGAGCTTTGCAGAACACGATGGTATCTATTTCAAAACAACCTGGGAGTATTTTGTGTCTACTTAGTCCTGGTAAATTTCCATTACAGGCAGCACAGCACAATTTTTTTCATTCCAGCCCAACTCACTCCAAGTGGCATGATTTGATTAAGCATTTCTTCACTTTTAATTGTATGCCAAGGCTCCGGGGCATCGTTTGTTGGGTGGCCCAGATGGGCTGGGGTAGGGGTAGGAAGGCATGTGAATCTGCAAAGGTTTATGCCTGACCTTGTTCTCCGTCTGCTGCCTGGTGAGCCTTCCCATTATTAGGAGCAGGCCTGGCTTTGCCACCAGTGACTTTGCTGAGGTGTGGGGTGAGGAGCATCCAGGGGGAGCCTGCATCTGGGGACTGCGGGCCTCAGTGCAAGGTGAGGGTCTCACTTTGCACTAGGCTGACCTCCACCCATGCCTAGGAAATTATATCCCCAGATGCTCCTTACAAACTCTAAGAACATTGGGAAAATGTTGGTTTAACACTGTCAACAGTTCTTTCTTTCTTTGGATTGCCACACTGTTCTCTTGCTCATTTCCCCTCCCCCATCTTCCCTTTTCTCCCTTCCCCATCTCCCCCAACCTCTCCCCCGTCTCCCCCTATCTCTACCCCATCTCCCCCATCTCTCCCTCTCCCTCCCTACTCTCTCTTCTCTCTCCCCCATCTCCCCCTCCCTGCTCTCTCTTCTCTCTCCCCCATCTCTCCTTCTCCTTCCCTGCTCTCCCTTGTCTCTCCCCCATCTCCCCCTCTCCCTCCCTGCTCTCTTTTCTCTCTCCCCATCTCCCCCTCTCTCTCCCAACTCTCTCTCCCCCATCTCCCCCTCGCCCTCCCGGCTCTCTCTTCTCTCTCCCCCATCTCCCCCTCTCTCTCCCTGCTCTCTCTTCTCTCTCCCCCATCTCTCCCTCTCCCTCCCTGCTCTCTCTTCTCTCTCCCTGGTCTCTGCTCTGTTCTTCCTTTCTCATCTCTTCTCCCCACTTTCTTCCCTCTCACTAATAT
>CAUYPK010165255.1:0-13978 GCA_963574355.1 Loris lydekkerianus | reverse complement strand
TATTGATAAGCCTTTTGAGAGTCCAGTGGACATTTTCAATCCTTTTGCGACTGCCGAAGTTGAAGTTTGATCAAAATTTTCTGGGTGGGTTTCCTTTTGTGGTGGAGGATTATGTTGGTCTTTATGGAAGATAGGTCTGAGAATATCCTGGATAGCTGGTTTAGTTGTGGCAAATTTCTTCAAATTGTGAATGTCGTTGAAGTATTTAATTTCTCCGTCATAAATGAAACTCAGTTTAGCTGTGTATAGGATCCTGGGTTGAAAGTTATTTTCTTTTAGGAGATTAAAAGTCGATGACCATACTATTCTAGCTTGAAAAGTTCCAGCAGAAAGATCTGCAGTTATTCTAATATTCTTCCCCTTGTAGGTAATAGTTTCCTTTCATCTGGAAGTTTTCAGAATTTTCTCCTTCATATTAACTTCAGTGATATTGATTATGATGTGTCTGAAGGATGCCTTATTCAGGTTGAGTCGTGCTGGAGTTCTGAAACTGCCTGCTATCTGAATTTCAGAATCTCTTGGCATGTCTGGAAATTTCTCCTTTATAATCTCATGGAGAAAAGACTGTGTGCCTTCTGAAGCCACTTCGTTGCTTTCGAGGATCCCTATAAGACGAATATTGGTTTTCTTTGAATTATCCCAGAGCTCTCTGAGACGGTGATCTGTTTTTGCCCTCCATTTCTCTTCCTCTTTGAGAGTTTGGGAGAGTTCAAAAACTTTGTCTTCAATGTCAGAAATTCTTTCTTCTGCTTGCTCCATTCTGTTACTGAGGGATTCTACTGTTTCCTTCAGATCTTTGAGGGATGCAACTTCTTGTCTCAATGTGTCAAAATCTTTGATCATTTTGTCTTTGAATTTGTTGAATTCTTGAGTTATCTTGTGGGTTACTGCTAGGAGTTCTAATTCAATCTTATTTGCTATACAGATTCTGAATTCAATTTCTGACATCTCTATTTTTTTGTGCATGGGATTTTGTGCTGTGTCTGCCCCATTGATCCTTGGGGGAGTTGATCTACTCTGATTATTCATATTGCCAGAGTTTTTCTGTTGATTTCGCCTCATGATTGTTTTTCACTGTTGCCTCTGGCCATCCTCAGAGTTGGGGAGGTGTCTCTCCAAGATTAGACCCTAGCAGGATCACTCTATTGTTGCTGGATCTTTGTATGGAGTGACCCTGTGTAGTTCCTCTGGGGCTGCTCCAGCTAGGGAGTTCTGGTTGTGGAAGCAGCTACAGTGTGTGACACACCCGGATCCAGCAACAGGGCAGGAGGTGGTGCTCATGGTTCTTGGAGTGTCTGGTGCCCAATGACTTTGGCACAGAGAGCCTAAGGCTCCAGCAGTGTCTGGCCAGGAGAAGGGCTCTGCGCTGAGGCAGGGAGGGCTCCAGAGCTCACGCGGCTACCAGAGTCCATGGCCAGATGAGCTGGCTATTGTGGAGGCTGGAAGGACACAGGAGGGAGTATGCAAGTTTGCACAGCTCCCGCAGTTCCTGCTCAGGGTATGCAGTGGCCCGGTGATGCGGGTCACGGGTCGGGGGTCGTGGCACAGCTCCTATGAAGGTCCGGGAGGTGCCAAGCCCAGGAGTTTGAGGCTGCTATGAGCTGTGACGTCACGGCACTCTACCCAGAGCAACAGCCCGAGGCTCCCGTGTGCCAAAACCGGCTTACTTTTCCCCTAAGGATTAAGGCTGTAAGGCAGCTCAGTCCCTGCCTTTAGGCTGCTCAGTCACTTAGGTTACTAGGTCCCACCCAATCCTTGCTCTGGGACCCTGAGGGAAGAGCTTGCCGGAGCAGTTTCTCACAATGGCTTCCTGTGCCCAGCTCAGTAGCTCAGTCTGGGGCCCTAGACAATGCCCAAAGTTCTCCACATTCCTGCTCAAGCTCTCCCCAAGGCAGTTCAACTGAGTGCCAAGGCCAAAAACACCAAAACAGTTCACAAGTAAGGCCTTTCCAGTTTGCAGTCTCACTGCTGCTTGTACTTATGGTTGCCGGCAGGATTAGATCGATCGAACACACGCAACTGCTTACCAGTTTTCCACTGTTTTTGTCCTCCTCTTGGGGTCCAGAAGTCCCTTGCTGACTCCCTGTATCCTCAAAAGAATTATAGGCAGATCCCACCAGCTAGAGATGCCTGGAGTCTTATCTCCCCAGACTCACCGTGCCCAGTTGCAGTGAAGTTGTTACTCGGCTGCCACCTTTAATCCGTCTCTCACCCCTACTGTATATTTTAGAATATATTATGCAATATGGGTACTAGTTCCTCTTTGAAGGTTGGCAGAATTCTGGTATGAAACCATCTTTTCCAGGGCTTTTCTTTTTTGGAAGACTTTGTATTATTTATGCTATTTCAGTGCTTGGTGTAGGCCTATTCAAAATTTCTAATTCTTTCTGGTTGAGTTTAGGAAGGTGGCATGCTTTGAGGTAATGGTCCATTTCCTCTCCATATTTCTGAGCATAGAGTTTTTTTGTAGCAATCATTGAGGAAGAATCAACATCATTAAAATGTCCATACTACCCAAAGCAATCTACAGATTTAATACAATCCCCATCAAAGCACCAATGTCATACTTTGAAGAACTTGAAAAAATAGTACTTTATTTCATATGGAATCAGAAAAAAAATTCTTGAATTTAGAAAGAAAAACAAATGTGGAGCCATCACATTATAAGACTTCAAGTCTATAGTGATCAAAACAGCATGGTACTGGCACAAAAATAGAGACATAGATCTATGGAATGGAATAGAGAATCTAGAGATGAACCTAGCCACATGTCATCATTTGATCTTTGATATACCTAACAAAAGCGTGCAGTGGGGAAATGAATCCCTATTTAATAAATGGTGCTGGGAGAATTGTTACCCCATTCAGAAGACTGAAACTGGACCCACACCTCTCACCACTGACAAAAACTGATTCCCACTGGATAAAATATTTAAATTTAAGACATAAAATAATAAAAATTTTAGAAAGAATGTGATAAAAATATTGGCCTGCAAAAAGATTTTATGATGAAGAATGCCCTGGCAATTGCACCAGCACCAAAAACAAATAAATGGGATTTGATCAAGCTAAAAAGCTTCTGCACAGCTAAGGATACCATAGTCAAAGCAAACAGCCTCGGAAGAGCGATTTCTGCATGTTATGACTCTGCCAAAGGCCTGATAACTAGAATCTACAGAGAACTCAAATTAATCAACAAGAAAAGGGGGGAAAAACTATTGATAAATGGGCAAGAGACTTGAACAGAAACTTCTCTAAGATGACAAACAAATGACCAAAGAACACATGAAAAAAATGCTCATCTTTAATCATCAGAGAAATGTAAATCAAAACCACTCTGAGATATCACATAACTCCAATTAAAATTAGCTCACATCACAAAGTCCCAAAACTGCAGATGCTGGAACGGGTGTGAATAGAAGGGAACACTTCTACACTGCTGGTGGGATTGAAAACTAATACAAACTTTATGGAAAGAGAATCCTCAAAGAACTAAAAGTTGACCTTCCTTTTGGTCCTGCAATCTCATTACTAGGTATCTACCCAGAAGAACAAAAATCATTTTATCACGAAGACATTTGCACCAGAATTTTTACTGCAGGTCAATTCATAATCCCCAACCCAAATGCCCATCAACCCATGAATGGATTAACAAACAGTGGTATATGCCATGAAATACTATTTAGCCATAAGATAAGATGGAGAGGGCCAGGTGTGGTGGTTCATGCTTATAATCCTAGCACTCTGGGAGGTCAAGGCGAGCAGATTACCTGAGCTCAGGAGTTTAAGACCAGCCTGAGCCAGAGTGAGGCCCTGTCTCTAAGAATAACTGGGCTTTGTGGCAGGCTCCTGTAGTCCGAGGCACTCAGGAGGCTAAGGCAAGAGAATCACTTGAACCCAAGAGTTTGAGGTTGCTATAAACTATGATGTCACAGCACTCTACTGAGAATGGCAAAGCGAGACTCTGTCTCGAAAAGAAAAGAGAAAAGAAAATTAAAAAGGAGACTTTATGTCTTTTATGTTTACCTGGATAGAGTTAAAACACATTCTTCTTAGTAAGGTATCTCAAAAATGGAAAAAAAATATCCAATGTACTCATTACTAATATAAAACCAATATATAAACAATTACATGTCCACATGAATGATAAAACACAAATATAATCTAGTATGGGGGTAGGGGGAAAAGGGGGAGAAGAAAGGGCAATTGGTGGGAGAAGGGAGAGCAATTGGAGCGATCTCACCTAATGCGCATAATGTAAGGGTAGTCAGCATGCTCCCTGGGTGAAGGGCTCTTCTACAATTTGCACTTTATCCTTGGAAGTGAGAACAATGTAACTTAAAAATTTGTACCTTCATATTAATTTGAAATTTAAAAAAAATTCCTCTGTGCCAGGCATGGTGGCTCATGCCTATAATCTAGGCAGTCTAAGAGACTGAGGCAGGTAGATTGCCCGAGCTCACAGGTTCAAGACCAGCCTGAGCAAGTGCAAGACCTTGTCTCTAAAAATAGCCAGGTATTGTGACGGGCAGTCTATACTCCCAGCTACTTGGGAGACTGAGACAAGAGAATTGCTTGAGCCCAAGAGTTGGAGGTTGATGTAAGCTATAATGCCATGGCACTCTACCAAGGACAACAAAGTGAGACTCCATCTCAAAAAAAAAAAGTTTTTCTTCTGTAAACACCCACATGGACACACCTTCACCAGCCAACTAGGCATCCCTCAATCCAGTCAAGCTAATCCATAAAATTAAGCATACCAAACAGCAAGGTCAAGAAAATAACTTCTTAAGTAGCTGCTGTTAAAAGAAAATCTCTGAATGGCCATATAGATCACACTTGTGACACAGAAAAGCAAAGAAGGAACCAGAGTAATCCAGGGACGAGATGAACAAAGAACTTGGAAGGGTGGGCCTAGAGTCCCAATTACTGATCTGGGGATGTCAAGAAAACAAGAGATATCTGTAAGGCCCTGCAGATATGAAAATACCAGTTTATAGAGCAACTGAGAAGAACTACTAACTAGATTGACAGCACAACAATCCTCACAAATCTTTTTGTACACACTTTTGCCATGTGGTAGCTTCAGATGGTTCCTTTATATTTGACCTACTTTGATTTTTTGACTTCTACTCTGGATTTCTCTTTCCCATGAGGGCCTGAATCATAGATTCATCCCTTTTGATTTTCTTGTTCCCCCTGCTTCCTGCCACCTTACCTAAGCAATTAACTCATCCTACTCCCCCACTTTTCACTAACATCTCCCATCTAGTTTCTACCTCCCAATTGTAATCTTCCGTTCCTACTTCTACTTCCTCATGAACAGTCAGACCTAAGGCTGTATGGCCTAGAGAATGAAACCATACACATTTCTCTATCCAGACAGTAAAATAAAAAACTAAACTAACAGAAAAATACAGACTCTTACTTTTTTACATTGTAGGACTTGTGCTACTACTAAAAAAATGAAAAAGTCTGAATTAAAAACTTGAAGAAAAAGACCAATTTTATCTGCTATGAAATTGGATAAGAATTTGGAAAGGGATGCTAGGATACAGAATACACAGAATTTCTACTGATTATCAGCATCTAACACTAATACATTTCTGTGAAACAACCATGTACAACAAGTATACCATTCATCACTAAACTGAACAAAGAAACAGTGTCTACAGTCAAAAAAGGATTTTGTTTCTCTTATTTGGATCTGCCAAAACCTTTTCTAAAGCTTCTTATAAATAAAAAACAAGCAGATTATGCCATTTCCACTGTCAGATGAAACTCCCACTTTTCTCTATGTGTACCTGCTCTCTGTTATAACCAGACATGGTGAAATTTAATCTAGGTCACTGAAAATTGACATGGTTAGCACACTCACAACTAGCTGTACCTGGGAACAACAAGGTAAAAAAAGAACATTTGATGAAGCCTACTAACCTGCTTAGAAGTAATTTTCCCTCTATCCTATCTTCCTCAAAACATTAATAATCTCATTTCTCGGTTATCATACATTTATTTCTAGTGGATTTTTCTCTGCTTAAATTAGCACTGTCAAACCAACAGTCACTTAAAAAATGCAAGTTACAAAATAATGACCAAGATAAATGTATCGTCCAATATTAATTTTTTGTTTGACATAAATTGTTAGCACAAACTTCAAATATCACCATGCTGGAGGCTTTATATCTTATTTATGGTTCTCTAAATACATTCTTGGCCTTGTTAGATTTTTACCTATTTCTGACCCCAAAAAAGAGATAGGTTGTTGATATATTTTCCACTTTGGGCTGTTTCACTTGCTTGACATTTTCAAGAGGAAAATGATAATGCATTCTATATGTCACTGACTCCTTTATTTCTTATGCTTTGCTCAGGACAGAAAGCCCACACATTTTCAATTAAATAATTCCAGAATCAGAAGACAAGAAGTAACATTGTTTATGTAGAGACTGGGCTGGGAATACTAACTAGCTTAGCACATCGATTCCTGGTAGATTCCTGCATGTCCAGTATTCCAAAGTTCACCTTGAAGTTTGCATTGCATTTTGTCATTCTCTTTAAATATGTGTGTCTTTGCCAAAGTAGAGCAATGCAAATTTTTACTTCATTCTATTTAGTAGTCCTTAAAAAACAAAAATAAACACAAAACCATAGCTTTGTCAAGTGATAAATTTCCCAGTGGCATATGTATTTGTGCCCCAGAACACTTTTCTTTCTTAATTTCTTTTCTTTACTAACGCATTCTAAAATTGTATGTATGAATGGGGGCTGAACCAAAGAGTGTGGGCATACCCACAGATGTCATGTGGCCTCTGGACCATGGCACCACCTATGCTCCCTATATCACATTCCTGTGGCCTTCATGGGTGGGTTTGTGGGCTACAACCTGAAATGGTTCATCAGGGGAAAGTATCCCCAATCTTTGGAGGAGAAAGAAAGCATCACAGAGCTCCAGAGCATCAGAAAATGAATAAACTGGTAGGCAAGGACTAAACCCAGGTAGTGAGCCTTAAGGACAAGTTAGAATTTGTCCCTAAAGGTGTTCTGAACAGAAACTCCCCATAGAAGAATTAATGGAGGACATGTAACCCTATGGTCTTGCTGTGGGCTTTGACTATTCTGCCACCATGTAGACCAGCCCCAGAACGCACATCTGACTTGCTGTATTCTTATTTTAACTCCTCTTCCACCATATAGGTGCACACATACTGGCCTTTCCTTGAAGGTCAGGCAGATGCAGCAGCAGCCAAGGGGCCAGTGAAGGGAAAGGCACTTGAGGATTCTGGGCCCAAAGCTGCACCTATTGAACAGGCATCTAAGTTCATGGGCATATTGCCAGGAGGAGTGTTATGTAACAAACACTGGCTGCCAGTCTCTATGGGAGATAGTTTGGCCTTGGTGGGAAGAGCTGGGATTTAGGTGTTGCCTGTAGGATGGATAACTATACGCCTAGTTCAGTTTTCACTGGGAAGAATTCAAAAATATACCTGGCTCCCTTCACTAGTTTGCCCTATCCTTTGTGCCTCCCATTCTTACTGAAACTCTTGCTGGCTCAGCTCCTGTGGCTCAAGCAGCTAAGGCACCAGCCACATACACTAGAGCTGGCGGACCTGCCAAACAATGACAACTCCAACCAAAAAATAGCTGGGTTCCTGTAGTCCCAGCTACTTAGGAGGCTGAAGCAAGAGAATCGCTTAAACTCAGGAGTTGAAGGTTGTTGTGAGCTGTGATGCCATGGCAATCTACCCAGCACGACAGCTTGAGGCTCTGTCTCAAAAAAAAAAAAAAAAAAGAATGGGATTCCCCAGGTAAGGAAAGCATTTTTCTGTTCTGGGAGCCCAGGCGATTAACTTTATGACAAGAAAAAACATGTGCCTGGTGAATTTGCTCAAAAACAATCACCATCTTGGGTGGTGCCTGTGGCTCAGTGAGAAGGGTACCGGCCTCATATACCAAAGGTGGCAGGTTTGAACCCGGCCCCAGCCAAACTGCAACAAACAAAAAAATAGCCAGGCGTTGTGGCGGGTGCCTGTAGTCCCAGCTACTCGGGAGGCTAAGGCAAGAGAATCGCCTAAGCCTAAGAGCTGGAGGTTGCTGTGAGCTGTGTCACCACGGCATTCTACTGAGGGTAACAAAGTAAGACTCTGTCTCTGAAAAGAAAAAAAAAAAATCAATCACCATCTTACCATCTTCCACCCCCATCACTGAATAGTGCAATAGTGCAAAACATGAGCAAAGTAGCATATGAGAACCATAATGAAATAAAATAGAATGAAATTGTACAATGTATATAAACTATCTTTAAAAGCTCCAAAAACAAGTATCCTAGAAAGCTTTTTTTTTTTTTTTGGCCTGGGGCTAGACTGCAGTGGCATCATCATAGCTTGTTACAACTTCAAATTCCTAAGCTCAAAGAATCCACTTCGCTCAGCCTCCTGAGCAGCTAGGACTATAAATGAGCACCAACCATGCTCAGCTACTTTTTTCTGTGTTCTGTAGAGACAGGGGGACTCAAGCTTTTGCCCAGGTTGGTTTCGAACTCCTGAACTCAACCATCCTCCTGCCTTGGCCTCCCAAAGTGCTAGGATTATAGGAGTGAACCACTGCATCTGGCCCCAGAAAGCATTTTAATAGGGCAAAACTTTCACTTCCTCATTCAAACAGTTTTAATGGATTCACATTAACTAACATGATAGCCCTATGATAGATAGTGGACATAACAATCTCCCACAAAAATTTTAAGTATTATTTAAATTTTAGAATGAGATTTTTTACTTTTGCACATATATATTACTTTTAATTCAATTTAACTTCCATTTTGTAAATTCCATGTCTTATCATATTAAAGTAACATGTTGGTACAGATTTTCATTCTTTTTCAGAAGGCAAAGTTACAAATCCTGTCTCATTTATGGTAAGGCAGCTCAAATATTCACAGAGTGTAGAGATAGTAATATGGGATTATTATATTCTACAGTGAAAAATACAGACACACACTGAGCCCTGATTGTGTGTTAGGCACAGCTCTAGGTGTTGGGATATATGACTGATGAACCTGACTGTAAAAAAACATTCTTTTGAAACTATAGTTTAGTTGGACTGGCAGAGGGAGAGAACATAAGTATAATAACAAGATAACATATAGGTTGTTATACAAGATTAAGTGCCATGAAAAGAAATAAAGCAAGGAAAGGGGATGGGGGACACAGGAAGAAAGGGTAGAATTTTTAAATAGACCAGGGAAAGAACTACTGAGATGATACATTTAAGTAAAAACAGAACCTGTAGAATGCACAAGAGAAGCCATACATATTTCTAAAAGGGAAACAGAACAACAAGGTCAATGGCCCTGATGTGTTTTGGTGCATTTAAAGAATAGCAAAGAGGCCAGGGGAATTGGGAAGGAATAAATGAAAGAAAAGTAGTAGGAAGGAAAGTCAGAGAGATTCAAGGAAGGGCAGTTGGCTTGGAGCTAGCATGTGGCACGTGATGTCTACGGCTGTCATCCTCCTAAGTACTGCAGCTGTATGTGATAACACCAGGTCAGCTGAACCATACAGGTCTTGGTAAGATATTGTAATGATTTTGGCATTTAGTCTGAATAAAATAAAAGAAGACACAGGAAAATTTTGAGCACTACAATGAAATGCTTAGACTTAAAATTAAGCAGAATTACATTGTTTACCTATATATTTTTTTTCAGAGAATAGAGTGAAGAAGGACAACAGAGGAAGCCAGGAATCCTAATAGTTTCTGGAATAATCCAGGAAAGAGATGATGGTCCCCTGGCTGAGAGGAATAGAAGTGGAGGTTGTGAGACAGTACTGAAATCTGATTCTATTTCCAAGATTGCTGAATTTACTCTGACAGTAATTTGTTCTTCTAGCATCAGGTGAAGTCATTTTGCAGTGTTTCAGCACTTACAAAACCAGCCTTATTACGTGCATTAAAGGCTTCAGGAGCAGCTAGTCCCTACCCCACTCCTGGGAGGGCTGAATACCAGCCTCCCAGCCCTCTCCTCTAAGCTCAGAGACAACAGCACCTGCAGAGAAGCATACCCAATGCTGGGGCCGGGATTCTAGTTTTATGGAGTCCCTCCTCTAATCTAAGTTTTAATCATTTTATCTTCTTCCCTTTGTTCTCTTAACTTTAGTAAAGATAACTGTTTTCTGCAATTGCTATGTCCCATGCTATCATCATGTCCTTTTTTGGTCTCTTTTTTAGTTCTAAATACCTTGTCAACAATTCTTATATTGAATACTTGCACTTTAAAAGAGAGCCTTAAAAATAACATGCATATCTGTCATAATGCCCTAATAATATAACATTAAATTATTTTTTTAATGAATCCATAAGGACAAGGTAATCAGAGAAGATGTTAAATGGAAAATTTTGAAAAACTGGAAAGCAGATGGAAAAATAGCAACTGACCTAGAAAGCCTGAAAATGCTAAAACCTAAGCCCCAAGGGAAGAGAAATCACAGAAGCAAGCCAATCTGAAAATTTAAACTAAGAAATGTCTCAGTAACTGGAGGCATGGATATTACTGAGCAATGAGTTCCCAGGTTTCCTTTTGGCCTCGTGTATCCCAACCTGAATGATGAAGAAGCCAACAATCTGGAAATACCAACAGGCACAAAAATGCTCCTCAAAAGTTCTCTGCAGCCAAATAAAACCAAGCTATCTAGCAGTTAGGAAAAAAATTACACAATGGCCACTATATTCTAGCCAAACATCATAGAAAAAACTGTTAACCTATCCACACCTCCATCATCAAAAGCCAAGTGAGGAAACTAGGCTTCTACCCTCACCAAACTGTAACAAATCAGCCAGTCCCTCTGCAGGAAGGTGCCAGTGAAAGCCAAGAAAGAGCCAAGGCTTTCTTCACTACTGAGGGACCCTTTACCAAGGGTCAGTGGGAAAGTGGAGACCACATGGGAAGTCTGCACTTCCACCAAACAAAGGGCCTGGAGGCAGCCTCTCCCTTCCTGCTGAATTGGTGTCAGAAGAGCCCTAAAGGAGAGTCAGGACGTGGTAGCAAAAAGGAAATCTCCTTCCCACTAAAAGTATCAGGGAGGCCACGTGAGGAACAGTAATGTGGCACGCCTCCAATTCCCAGCCAGAGTGATATTAGTGCATATGTCACACCAAGTCTGATCCACCACCCTTCCCCAGAAGTAACAAAGACATCTCTACCCCAGTGTTAATGGAGGCCAAGTTAACCCCCACTTGGCAGCAATGAGGAGGTGCTCTTCTTTCCCCACTAGAATGATGTCAGAAAATGCTGGCTACACCAAAGATTTAAATAAGACCCAAAGTACATCAGCATAATAACCAAAATATACAGTATTCAATAATAAAAAAATCACTTATTACACTGCAAAATTCTCAACTAGAATAAGAAAAGACAATCATCAGACACCAACACTGAGACACAAATATTATAATTATCTTGCAAGAATTTTAAAGAATCCTAAAGTGCTTCAACAATTATGAACAAATTTAAAAAACATTGGAACAAATTAAAAAAAAAAAAAAAGGTAACAAAGTCTAAGCCAAGGAATGGAAGATATAAAGAAGCACAGAATACATTTTTTTTGAATTTTAAAAACTAAATGAATGTACTCAACAGCAGAATGGAAAGCACAGAGGAAGTAATTAGTGAACTGGAAGAGAGAACAACAGAAATTAACCAATCTGGTCAACAAATAGAAAACAGAAAGGAAAAAATTAATTTTCTCATTAGCAATCATGAAGGTCTAAAGGAAATGACACATTTCCAAGTGGTGAAGTAAAAGAATAGCAAAGTCAGAGTTTTTATCCAGCAAACAACATTCTTCAGAAATGAAGGGGAAAGACATTTTTGGATGAAGAAAAGCTGAGAGAATTTGTCACCAACAAAGCTACCCTAAAAGAATGGCTAAATGAACTTTTCCAAACAGAAAATAATTAATAATACAAAACTCTTGGAACGTCAGGAGGAAACAAAGAATAACAAAAAAAGAAAAGTTATGGGTAAATACAGTAGACTCTTCTAATCCCCTTAAATTTTATAAATTATGTGTCACTGTTGAAGCAAATATTATAATAATTTAATTTGCAGATACAATAGGCTTTAAACCAACAAAAGTAAGGAAGGACAAGAATGGTCACTTTATATTTGTTAAGGGTAATACTCAATATGATGAGATTTGAATTATTAATATCTATGCACCCAACCAGAATGCACCTCAATTCATAAGAGAAACTCTTAACAGACATGAGCAACTTTATTTCCTCCAGCTCCATAACAGTAGGAGATTTTAACACTCCTTTGACAGTGATAGATCGCTCCTCCAACAAAAGGCTGAGTAAAGAAATTTTAGATTTAAATCTAACCATCCAGCATTTAGATTTAGCAGACATCTACAAAACATTTCATCCCAACAAAATTGAATACACATACTTCTCATCAGCCCACGGAACTTACTCCAAAATTGATCACATCTTAGGTCACAAGTCCAGCCTCAGTAAATTTAAAGGAACAGAAATTATTCCATACATCTTCTCAGACCACCATGGAATAAAACTTGAGCGGAGTAACAACAGGAATCTGCATACTCATACAAAAACATAGAAGCTAAATAACCTTATGCTGAACGACAGCTGGGTCAGAGATGAGATCAAGAAGGAAATTGCCAAATTTTTGGAACAAAAATAATGAAGACACGAACTATCAGAACCTCTGGGACAATGAAAAGACAGTTCTAAGAGGGAAATTTATAGCACTGCAAGCCTTCCTCAAGAGAACAGAAAGAGAGGAAGTTAACAACTTAATGAGACATCTCAAGCAACTGTGAAAGGAAGAACATTCCAACACCACCCCAGTAGAAGAAAAGAAATAACCAACATTAGAGCAGAATTAAATGAAATTGAAAACAAAAGAATAATACAACAGATCAATAATTCAAAAAGCTGGTTTTTTGAAAAGGTCAATAAAATAGATAAACCTTTGGCCAACCTAATCAGGGGAAAAAAGTAAAATCCCTAATCTCATCAATCAGAAACGATAAAGGCGAAATCACAAAAGAATCCTCAGATATACAAAAAATTCTTAATGAATATTACAAGAAACATTCTCAGAAATATGCAAATCTGAAGGAAATTGACCAATACTTAAAAGCACGTCACTTTATAAGACTGAGCCAGAATCAAGTGGAAATGTTGAAGAGGCCCATATCCAGTTCAGAAATGGTATCAAGGATACAAAACCTTCCTAAAAAGAAAAGCCCGGGACCAGATGGTTTCACATCAGAATTCTACCAAGCCTTTAAAGAGGAATTAGTACCAATATTACTCAACCTGTTCCAAAATGTAGAAAAAGAAGGAAAACTACCCAACACGTTCTATGAAGCAAACATCACCCTGATCCCCAAACCAGGAAATGACCCAACAAGAAAAGAAAATTATAGACCAATATCACTAATGAATATAGATGCAAAAATATTCAACAAGATCCTAACAAACATAATCCAGCAACACATCAAAAAAATTATACATCATGACCAAGTTGGTCTCAAGGCTGGTTCGATATAGTAAATCTATAAATGTAATTCAGCACATAAACAAATTAAAACACAAAGACCATATGATTATCTCAATTGATGCAGAAAAAGCTTTTGATAATATTCAGCATCCCTTCATGTTCAGAACACTTAAAAAAATTGGTCTAGAAGGGACATTTCTTTTTTTTTTTTTTCCCCCAGAGGATATCCACAAGTATTTAATTAAAGTTCATACATTCTCAGAGAAAGATCTGATCACAAGCCCTTCTTCTTCTCATGAATTTAGCTTTTCTTTTTTTTTTTATTATAGATAAAAATATGCACCATAGATGTGGCCCAACCCATCACCCTCACTCCACCCAAACCTCCCCCCTCCCTTCCCCTTCCTTGGTCCTTTCCTCATAGTCTTGTGGTATAGTTGGGTTATAGCCTTC
>CAUYPK010165252.1:0-42303 GCA_963574355.1 Loris lydekkerianus | reverse complement strand
TAGTAAATGTGGAATGTAAATGTCTTAACACAATAACTAAGAAATGCCAGGAAGGCTATGTTAACCAGTGTGATGAAAATGTGTCAAATGGTCTATGAAGCTAGTGTATGATGCCCCATGATCATATCAATGTACACAGCTATAATTTAATAAAAAAAATTCGTAACAGTAACAAAATTACAGTTATAAAGTAGCAACGAAAATAATTTTATGGTTGGGGGTCACCACAACATGAAGAATTGTATTAAAGGGTCACGGCATTAGGAAGGTTGAGAACTACTGACATAGAACAAGGAAATGGTTTAGTAAGTTATTCATTCATCTGATTCATTCAATCCACAGTTATTTATTGAGTGCCTGCCTATGTAAGACCCTGCACTGAGTACTGGGGATAAGGCAGTGAGAGAGTTAGGAAGGCATACTAACTTAAAAGTAATATTACCAAAAATTTTATAAGGAATACCTTTAAAATGCTATGTGAAATGCAAAATAAAAATTGTGTAGAAAAATAAGAACAGTGTTTTTATTTAAGAAAAACACAGGGGAAAAGAACAATAAGAGAAAAATATAAAAACATTACAACCCCCATAGTACCATAAAGGTCAGACTGTAGGCACATTTACTTTTAACTGCTTGGACTACCCTCCTCTCTCTTTCCCTGAATTTTCCAATTTTGTCATATGATTACGTATTATGTTTAAAACAAAACACTTCTTCCCCATTGCATTTAGAAGGGGGAGCTTGTCTTGATTTTAAGCAAAGGTCTGTGTCCCTCCTGCTTCCACCTGCAGTTCCCACTGCTGTCCCTGAAGTCAGTCAAAAAAAGCCAAGCAGCTTGCTTCTGGATGTCTGTACACATGCCCAGGCTGGGCTGCAGATTTCAGCACCTGGGACAGAGTCACAAACTCCATGGGAGCCCACAGGGCTCAGAAGTGAGCAACCAGAGGTTAGAAGTCCCAGGAGGACAAGAACCGTGTTCCTGCTGAGTCCATACGAGACACCTGGGCAACACCTGTCAAAACAGCAGAGTTTTATCCCCCCCCCCCCCCAGACTGTCTGATGCAAATGGAATTTGCCCAGTGACCCGGCAGGGGAGGATTGTTGGTAAAAAGGAAGTGAAAACAAATATTGCACAGATCCCTTTACCCACGTTATTAGCTTGGGAGAGACTCGCAAACATGCCAATACCAGTCACAGCAACATCTGCTTCTAATTGCTTCTCCCCCAGCATTTGCAGAGCTCGTCAGCTGGCGTCTGCCCTAGGAAGAAATCCGATATTTTTAACAAACTCTTAAATCAGATGGCATCCTTGGTGAGTACTTTCTTTTATGTTTGGTCTTTGAGGCTAAAAACTATGAGTGTATCCTTAAGGGACGTAGCTGTCAGGAGGGTGGGGTGATCAAGAGGTCCCACTTGAAATGGTATGACTAAGAATTTCCAATTCATACACCATGTTCAAATATTGTCTTATCATATATTTATATCCTAAATATAAAATATTCTTCTGCTTTTTAAAAATTCTACTGTGTCTACTTCTTTATGGGTAATTTTCCTCTCTCTTCCAAATATTTTTATAAAAAGTTTCTTTGTAAAAGAAAAGCATTATTTAAAAAAAAAAAAAAAAAAAAAAAACAAAAAAAAAACAGTACATCTATGTTCCTGCTTGTGAAATACTTTACGCAAGATCTCATCTATGGATAAAACTTTCCATTCTCTGTAAAGAAAAGGGTCTCTGTTTTTAGGCTCTCCTCAAAAACCCAGCTGCCCTTTCCAACTGCTTGTTGGGGAAAAAGAAAACTATTTTGAAATTTCCTATTATCTCCAAAGCAAGGAAATGGTTTTATAAGTTAAAGTATTCATTCATCTGAGTGATTTAATCCGTAGGTATTTATTGAGTGCCTGCTTACTGGGGGCAGTCTGAAGCATGAAGGTGAATCTGGAACCTAGGTCTTACAGGCTGTCTCCCCTTCTTCCTCCAGACCACTTTAATAGCCTCTGCTCAGGATAGATCTGCCTAGAGGCCACGTCTGTCCAGGACTGATGCTTACAAACCTTCATTTCTCCCTACTATTAACCAGAACCAAAACACAAAGCACTGAAAGTCTCTCTGTCCAGACCCATTTGGGGCCTGGGACCCACATCTAGCTAGTCAAGCCCATCTGGTCTCTTGTCCCTGCACGTATCCCACACTCACACCCCCTATACTTACACACTCTGCATAACAGCCTTCCTCCATTCACTCACTCAGTCAACCACAATTTATCAAGTGCCTGTTATGTGCCAGACACTGTTCTAGAAGCCAGATGACAGCAGCAAACAGACAAAAATCCCTTCTCTCAAAGAACTTACATGAGGGTAGAGGGAGACAGGAAAATGAGTGAACACATAAATCCACAGAACACCAAGTGATAAATGCTGTGGAGAAAAACAGAGTTGCAGAGGGGACTAGTCAATGTCCAAGGATGGCAACATTTCCTCACTGGAAAGAACATTTGAGCAGAGCCTGGTAGGAGGGAAGGAGCTAGCCTCTAGACAGAGGAAGCAACAAGTGCAGAGGCCCTGAGGCAGGAATGTGCTGGTGTGTTGTAAGAAAGTCAAGGAGGTTAGCAGGGCTGGGGGTAGTGAGGGAGGCTCACTGAGGCTTTGTGGACCATCAAAGAGACCCTGGCTTTGACTATGAGTAAGATCAGAGCCTGGAGGATTCTGACCAGAGAAGTGACATATCTGAGTTATACGATAACAAACCATTCTGGCTGCTATGGTAAGAAGAAGAGGGAAAGAAAGAGATCAGAATGGGAAATACTGTAATTATTCCAACCAGAGACAACAGCCAGAGCTACAGCAGTGGATATGGAAAAGTATCTGCTGATGTTTTGGGCAGAGAAGTATGTCAAGAATAGAGACAGGGCTGGTTCTGGTGTTTTTGGCCTGAGCAGCCTGAAGGATGGAGTTCCCATTTATGAAGTGAGGATGGCAACTGGAGTAGAAATTTGTGAGAAAGGATGGGAGTGGAAATCAGCACTGGCCTTTAAGCCCCCAAGGGAACAACTCCTCTAAGAAGCCTCCAGCAGTGAGCTCAAAGTACTCAGTCCCTCTGAATAACATCCCCTCCCTTCCTCTCTCTCCTGAGGCACATACGTACACATACATCCATAGACACATACACATAGTACTTCTCTGCACCAGAACTCTCTGTGCCCATACAATACTCCCTTGAGCAATCCAAGGCTGATTTGTTTTATACCATCTGGAAGGATCTGTACACAGTAGGTGTTCAACAAATATTTTTAGTAATGGGCTTCACAGGATTGCATCTATCATGTTTTAATAGTCTGACAATTCAAGAATGTTCTTTCAAAATATCTAAGAGTTATGCTTAGCACTGATTAAATATTAAGTGACAATTATTCCATCTCAAGAGTCCCATATAAATGCTGGCCTGCCCCTTATTTTTCAAATTGTCAAAGCCAGCTCTCCCACAGAAAGTCCAACCTAGAAAGATGGGTGTTACCTTGCCGGTCCTTATGTCCCAGGCTTTCATTTCAGAGCTGAAGCCTCCACATAAAAAAATGCTGTGATCTCTTGGATGAAACTTCAAGGTAGTGATCCTAAAATCACTTTTACCACTAAATAGCTGTGTTCCTACAATACAAAAGGGGAAGAGAGGGTTAGAAAATACTTAGATCACAAAATAAATATCTTAAAACTAAGATACCATCTAGTATGGTGATGTGGGCAAACAGCTCACCTGGGCCTGATGCAACCTGGTGAAGACTTTCTAAAAACACAAGAGCAGGGCAGTGCCTGTGGCTTAAAGGAGCAGGGCGCCGGCCCTATATACGAGAGGTGGAGGGTTCAAACCCAGCCTCGACCAAAAACAAAAAACAAACAAACAAACAAACAAAACACAAGAGCAGCAGCAGCAGTGGCAGCAGCATTTGCCTTCATTCACTCCCTGGCCAGCCTCACCCTTGACTAGCTGAACAGCCATCTTCCCCAAGATGGCTGGATCCACAAATACTACCTTTTTATGTGCTCTGTAAGCATTACACATATTAACTCATATATATAACTTAAACCATACAAGGACCCTAAGCCCACTTTACAGCTGAGAACACTAAGTCCCAAGGAAATTATGTAACATTACCAAGGCTGCCCAGTTAATATAGTAGATTATTTATCTGGGAGTCTAAAAGGCAAAATCAGGATTACTCCAAGGTGATATTTTTCAGAATAAGCCATCTTACAAAAAGGGGTAAATAATAGTTTGCTATGGATTGCAATGGTGTCCAACCTGTGGCCCATGGGCCTCATGCTGATTTTGCGAGGTCTGTTGTGTTGGATATCACAAAAAGTATGCATGGACCTCTTTTTGCTAATCAGCTGTCATTAGTGTTTGTGTAGTTAATGTGTGGCCCAAGATAGCTATTATTCTTCCAATGTGCAGCAGAGAGAAAAATAAGTTGGACACCCCTACTATAGAATATAGCAGGTGAAGGTGATTCATACACTGGATGATTAGGAGAGGCCATCACAGCAGCCCAATAGCCATAGAATGGACAGGTCAAGATCTCCTTGGCTCTGTAGGACTAGAGAGTCCCTGGGCTTTACATATATGTCCTAAACTCTTGTCAAGCATTTATATGCTTGTGGTAAATGTAAGTGTGTGTACCTATACACGCACAGGCACACAGACACATATGGTGTAAAAAATGTCTTTCTTTTAATCACCATTATTTTTAAGAGGTAAGCTGTATAACCTTCAGAAATGTCAGTCATCTGGAGCAGGACAAAGCTGGAGTTCCTTCCTCTCCCCAAAACTACCTCTGTGCCCTAGAGCACCAATAGGTGTTCTCATCTGCTCACAATCAACCCACCTGAAACTGCATGGAGCCAGCTTGAGGGGGCTCTTGCTGCAGAAGAGTCCCAGTGCTACCACAGCCATGTCCCACACACCAGGGATAGCATCTGGCATATGCCAGGTTTTCCACTTCCATCCACCAATGATGCAGGAGGATGAAGAGAAAGAAGTCTCCCCCAGTAGGGAGAATGGAGACTCCCCTGGGCCCATGAAAACCCCTTCCCTGAACTGAGGCAGTGGGTAGCTTAGGGACACAGAAAGCTGGTGACCAAGCAGGAGACCAACAAGACACCAGACCTTGAGCATCATTTCCATTTCTCCTATGGGAACCTAAGAAGCAGTGTTTCTGAATTTTTAATTCAGAAAGCACTAAAGGTTTCGCTGCTTTGTATTCAGTGACCCCCCCCCCCCCCAAGCTTAGTTAAGTGCTCTACTATCTCCCAGGTGGGGAAGAAAAGTCATGATCAGTTCTCAAAAAAGTCATAGTGAAGACTCCTTAGATCCACTCTGCCTAGAGCCGAACTCACCCGACAGTATGCCCCACTGCTCCATCAATAAAAACCCTTAAGCACACATCACCAACATAAGAATAGTTAATTAGGTATACAGCATGCCACTGTGCAAATATATTATGAACATTTTTTAAATACCAAAAATAGAACATTTTAAAGGGTGATATTCCATTTACGAAGAGTAACAACAAACCTCTTTGAAATCATTTAAAATCATATGAGCAACCAGACTGAACATGTTTCCTTTTTTTTTTAAATGCAGGGAGTTTTTTGTGATTCAGTGATTTGAAAGTAGTCTGTCTATAGGTTCAGTTTATCCACTGCACTCTGTCAAAGCTGACAAAGTTTCTCCCCAGAGGTGTGTGGACCCAGATAGAATATGCTCACCATTGGCCACAAGGGAGACATTTTCCACTTCCATTCACCAATGATACAAAGGACTTTGTGAATATTTTGCTTGCAAAGCTCCATTTCCCCCAAAGTCAAATAAGGGCTTCTGCTACTAATCAGAAGGTATTATTGCATTCTCTATTTTTAACAACCCAGCTCAAAAGCCACCGAAAATTTCATTTAAAGGATTTTAAAACAGATCGGAAAAACACTATTTCCAAATTTTTTAGAAAGCAATTACACTTTTGTTTGCTCAAGTGTTATAGTTACCATGATGGATAATTGTGTTGATTCCCCCCCCCCCCCCATATCTTCTATGGGCCTACAACTGACAGTCACCTGTCATCAGAGAAAATTTTGGAAATACGTGACTTCTTATAAATGAAGATTCTGTACTTCTTTAAGCTCCCTAAGCCTCTCAACTATTTTGCTGCAAGATACATGGCATAGAAGATGCTCATAGCCACCCTGTACCATCATAATAGAGCTGACCACTTCAGACCATATAATCCATAATGGTGAAGAGACAGTAAATAGCCAACTTGTCCAACCCAAGGGAAGCAGTTGAGACAAGCCTGGTTCTCTGCCAGATGGGGTATTGAGAAGCCATGTAACACTGGAATCATGAACAGACTGTGGCAAGGTGGACAATACTTGATACCTGTTCTTTAACTACAGGAGTATTATATAGGAATTGATACCAACAAAGACTAGGGATAGACTCAACAAAATGAAATGAGCTGTTCTAGTGGTAGTAAGATATTATAACTTTAATTATAATAATATTTTTACTGTAGTATTGCTTTTCTAATAAATAATGATTCTTTTAAAGCCGCCAGGGAGAAGAGCAAACCTGTATATGGTCTAGGTATTATGTTCCTCTCTTACTAGATCAGCAGCTAAAACAATACTCATAAGTAAATCAAAAAACTGCTTCTGAGTAAATTAATCTAATTGGAAATGTGGCATTTCTCAAATTTACTCTTCCTTTTCTTTCCTGAAACCTACTTGGAGCTCAGGTTCTTCCCTGCCTTTTATACAGTTGGTGATCAGGAACCATGATGTGCCCAGCTGGCAAGTTCCCCACCCAGGGAAGAAAAGGCAGAGGGTGACCCTCACCTTGGTCCCCAATGCTCATCCCTAGAGACTTAGAATATCACTGCGGCAGCACCAAGGCCCCAAGAATCTTGATATAGCCATGTGGCAGAGGCATCAGCTGGAGGCTGACAGCAGGGACAACCATTGTGTCACCTAAACAGAAAAGGAGGAGGCCAGATACCACCGTAGTCCCCATAGCACGGATGAGGCCCAGATGGGCCAGAAGTCTCTTCTCTCAACAGGGACAAGTATGCTTATTGCTAAGAACGTTCAGTGGACAGCTTCTTGCTCATTTGAAATTCACTGCCAATCCTCAAATCCAAAAGGAAAGACAAACTCTTCCTGGAGAAAAATTTTTCCTTGTTTCTTGGACCAAGCATATAACCATATGCTTAATTTCAGAAATGGCAGTGAATTATCCATATGTTTTTTCAAAAAGTGCAGTGATACAGTTTTGCCAATGATGGGGAAGAAAAAGAAGAGAAAAAGTGAAAGATGATGATAGAACTTGATAGAACTTTTTCTGCTAAAAAAAAAAAAATCTGAATGTTATTTTTCCTCAACCCTCTAAAGAAACTGAGAATCTGTCTTTTAAATACTAAAATTTTCCACTTAGAAGACAAGCTATAGTTCATGCATTTTTCTCTAGTTTTCTTTATAATGACTAGGTCTTTATTATTATTTTTGTTGTTGTTTTTAAAAGGGTCCAAAACTAAAAGATTTTTTAAGATTTTTGAATAAGCTTCCAGATACCTAATGAAAAACATTAAAGAGAAATTTTGTCAAGTAAGATATTCTCAAAGAAGGCTTTGTTTCAGAAATCAGGACCACAGCTATCATGTTTGAAGCAGGGGGTGGTATTATTGAAAAGTTAAGAGCCATACAGATCCAGTTCCCACCCCAGCTCTGTCACTTCCAGTGGAGGGACCTTGGGCAGGTCTCTTCCCTGCTATGTCTCATGCCCTCATCAATAAAGGCTGTCGTGGGGGCTGAATGCAATGTGGTAAATAAAGCATTCTACAGAGCATGGCAAAGAGCAAACAACAAAAGGGAGCTCTTAAGGTTTGAAAAGTTAAACCCCAAACATTGAATTCATCCTTGGTTAAATTAAAAGTGAAAACCACGGAATATAGGTTTTTTAACAGCAAGAACCTTGAGAGATTAATGATTTTTGAGCTTTTGTCATAAGGCATTGAGAATACAATGTCCTCAGCTGCCCTTTCCATTTGTAAAAGAAATATGGATAAAGGCTGGAAAATATTTATCAGTAAAACATCTTGAACGTGAACATGAGCCATGCTGGAGGTGAAGGTCTTATCTTGCCAGGTTTGTTCTTACTCTACCTCTTCATAAATCAAGTAGCTTGTTTACCATGTTCTCTCCTGGGCAACACTACTTTAAGTACAATGCTTAGTTGTTATATAACCTTTAATCTTGAGCTACATATTGATGGTTTATCTGTTGGTTCTAGAAAATTCTGTTTGTTCACTATGTGATTATAGGAAATTGAGTTTTAAAATATTTAATCCGTTTGTATCCCCATGACGGGTAAGACTGAAACTGCAAGAGCAGGCAACCTAAGACAGGGGCTATGTTTTTCCACCATACCACAACCTAGAGGGAAGGGTTGGGCCCTGCCATGTGCCTGAGGCCTAGTGCAACTTCCCGAGCCTGACTAGAAGCAGATCCATCGAGCTACTTCCGCGTAGCAACGACTCAGCAAGGCCCGGCCTGAAACTGCCTCTCCCTAGATACAGCCAATGTGGTACCATGCCACTGGCCCGACCCTGTCACTCACCTCTTTCCCCACCTTCTTTCCCTGCCCCTTCTCCACAATAAAAAAAATAAATTAATTAATTAAAAATGTAAAAAAAAAAAAAAAAAAAAAAGAAAGCTTTTTAACAACAACTAGGCAAAATTAAGGAGAAATAGAAACCTCAAGTTCCCATCTATTGAAAAAGGGGAAAATGTAACTTACAAAAATAAAAATACAACATTAGGCAAGAGGATCAAAGAAAGATGAAGCTTCAGTAAAGTAAAAGGGTAAAAAAAGTATCCTCTTAGGAGAAAGAACTTTTAACCCATTTCAGTCTGTTTGCAATTCATGACAATTGCAGATAATTGACTGTAACTTTGTTCTGTGATCGTGTGGCAAAGTGTTCCCCAATATATATATTCCCCAATATATATGTATATGTATACATTTCTTATAGCAACTGTCACTCAGTTTGTTAACAATAGATTCAAAATTTGAAATTTGCCTTCTTGATTCCTACAAAAGCAAGACAAATAATCCTACACTGTCTAATAAGGCAGGCAGAGAAAATGATGAGAAATGAAACATTTATCAGGGGTAATGTTATGAGGGTATAATACTTTGGGAGGACATCATGTTAGATAAAGCACAAAGGATACATGTGAATGTCATGGTGTAAGACTTTAGTCGGTGTGTGAATACTCCCTTCCCATCAAGGTAACCTGGTGAGACAGATAAACCCATGATTGAGTCTCAATTCACTGGTTACAGTTCAAAGACAGTTTATTGGTCAGGCAAATCCAAAGAAGGGGAAACAGTCAGAAACAATAAGCTAAAAAACAGTCCTCTTGCCAAAGAAAACAGGAGATAGAGGCAATAAGGTTTGGTAGTCAGGCTGGAAAACCAACTCAAAATTAGATAGAAATGATGGAAAGATGATCTGGAAGTGGTTTATGGAGCAGCTGCTTCTCCTCAAATGGAAGTTGCCAAATGGAAGTAAGAGTGGAAATCTGTCTAAAAATATATCACGCAAAGGGAATAAGTAAAAGTCAAAGAGCTTCAAATTGATACAACTATAGAATAGTAATGGATATTCTTATTTATTAATCAAGGTCAACAGTCAGATGAAAACAGCTCAGAAAAAAAATGAAAAAAGACATTGATACCTTAGAGAGCTTGGCCTGAGCTAGGTTAGGGATTATAGTCAGTAGAAAAAAAAAAAAAAAAAAAAACTATATTGATTGTTCCTGCATTAGTTTAGTCAACAGGCTGCTACTGCCTTCTAGGACCTATGCTTCCCATTATGTAGAAAGTAGTGAGCACCTTGACAGAGTCTTGGTCCATGAAGCTTACATTTCATTGAAGAATAAATATGTATATATATTAACATACACAAATGTTGATGTATAATATATTCATATATCCACATACCAGTTAATTGACAATAAATTATAAAAACAAAAATGTAATAGAATAAGAGAGGGAAGATTTTCTAGAGTCAAATGAGTAGAGTGACAGGAAAACCTTTCTGATGAGGTTGATAATTCAGCATAGTTTCAAGGTAACGGGTGAATGGGCCCAATAGAAGAAGGAGACATTGTCAGTTACATTGATGCCTAAGAATAAATACGATAAAAAAAAAATTATGTCAACTATGTCATGGATAGAATCCAAAAGAGAAAATAACAACCTGTTTCATAGGCAAAAGTTTTTACTTTTATACAGTGATGTGAACATTTCTCCTTTCAGGTCTTTCAAAGTAAAGGCCAAATGATGCTGCAGAAAATGTCTTTCAACAAGATTCTTTTAATACAAATCTTTCTTGAGGCACACTTCATTGTAGGACAATAATGTGCCACTATTGTTTTTAATATTTATTAGGGTAGAAACAATGTAATTCAAATTATTACTGTTGTAGCTTGATCTAAGTCAAAATTTAGAGAACATGAAGAAATTTGTGGATAATAATAATTTCTCATAATTATGACACCAGCAATATTTCTGAAATGCTGTCCTAAAGAGAGGCAGAGAACTCTATTTTCTCTCTCTTCCCAGTGGAATACTTTTGCAGAGCGTATCTGAGTTAGATGACAATGCATGGGTAGCTAAAATTAGGTGAGAAATTCTGGTTTAACAAAAAGAGAGAGAAAGAGAGTGAGAAAGGCTGAACAGAAAAAGCATTTTAGATTTTAATTTTACAATAGAAGGAAGTCAATTATGAATCTGTTCTGGCCTAAAACAATGTTTTTCTTTCCCTTTGATGTAGTGTGATTTCCTATTTCTTTATTTATTTTTAGAAAAGGCTGGATTCCTATTAGTAAAAATATTGCAGCTGACACCAGAACTATGTCTGAAGTGAATTTTCTCTGATCTGACTAAACTAATCTCTCACTATAATTATCCTTTGACCTAAAGATTGTCAGTTTTTTAACATTTTCACCCTAGAACTTTTGTAAAACAAATTGGTTTGAGTAAGATATAATATTGTTATTCTGATTGAATATATGAACACACGTACACAGAGTTCCTAAGAGACAGGACAGAGGTCTGGGAAGCACCACACTGCATATCATATTCAAAATGGCACATTCCGGGTATTTCATGACAAATTGTATGACTTCACCTGGTTGGTAGAAAAAGCACAGAGTATGTTACAGAGTCATGCCAAGGTAGGTTAAAATCCTGATCTTGCCAATTCTAAGTAATGTGAAACTAGACAAAGAACTGATTTTCTTCAGATGTATTTCTTCATGTGTTATATTAAATTATGAATCTTTTCCTTTTAGGCTAGTTGCCAGAAACAAACTGATGCAAATCTCAAAAATGAACAAGAATTATAATACAATTAAGGAAGAACTTTTCATAAGAAACTAAAATTGAGATGACTATACCTTCTATTTTCTAAGACTTACATTATTCATGCATTTGAAGTTTTCTGAATTCACTATGCTTTTTATAAACATGATTAACAAGAACTCTCTTTTTTTTTTGTAAACTGTTGTCAAATATATGATGAATTGTAAAAAAAAATAACACCTCAGAATTAAGGAAATACGGTGCTTGGAATATATTGTAAACTCCACAGTAGTCGTCTAATTATATCACAGTTATAACATAGTTACATATATTCTAGCATAAGTGCATTATATTATAGTATCCATTTCATATTAGAATTATACGGTACAGAGCTTCTTATTTTCCCACTCTTCTATCTAGTGTGTGTGTGTGGGGGGGGGGTTGTTTGTTTGTTTGTTTGTTTCTCTACCTAATGATCTGCTGAAGCTTTTGTATTTAACTTTTAGTTTCTGAGTGTCACACATGATTGGTCAATCAGAATCACTTATATTGGAATTGATCCAATCATTGGGAAGAAGGGACCTATTCTCATATCCAAGCACCTACGTGGTAGTAAAAGTTAAGAATGTAAATGCTAGCAAGGGTGGTAAATTATGCTTGGAGAAAAATAGAGATTGACAGTTGTTTCAAATAAGATCTAATATTGCCTTATGATGTCCATAGGAGAAAATGATTGAGTATATTTATTAAAACATAGACGTTTCCAATTGTGAAGCATCAAGAATGGCATAGAATCAAATTTGATTTTTTTTTTCTGAATTTGACAGTTTAAAAAAACATTGTTTACTCACAGTTGATCACTAAAATACCAATATGATACCATTAATATTCATTCCCCTGTATTTCCTGAGTATATGGAATGACACACCTCCTTTGTCTCTTGAAGTTAGGAAAAGTCTACAGAATTACACTACTAAGTGGTCTGCAAGTAAAAGAGACATGTGTCACTTCTGAGCTGAAGCATGTCATTATTGATGTTTTATCTCTCTCCTTTAGCAATAATTATGAGACGTCCTCGTGTTGACATGGTGAACCCTGAATTATTAAGCCACTTCAGGGTGGATAGGTACCCCGAAAGGTTGCACTGGCTCACATCAGATTTTGTATAATTTTTTTTCTTCTTTGAGACAGTCTTACTCTATTACCCCAGACCAGAGTGCCATCACCTACCTAATAACAACATTGGGTTCAAGGGATTCTCCTGCCTCAGCCTCCCAAACAGCTGAGACAACAGGTGTCCATCTGATGCCTGGCCAATTTTTCTATCTTTACTAGAGGCAGAGTCTCGTTCTCATTTGGGCTGGTCTTCAACTTCTGAGCTCAAGCAATCATCCTACCCTGGACTCCCAGGGTTGCCAGTATTGAAGGTGTGAGCCACTGTACCTGACCCAGACTTTGTAGGATGAAAATACAGAAATGGTGGGGCTTAAGTGTTACTGTGGCCTTACTGAGATTTAGATGCACTAATATTGCTGATGATACCATTGAGGTTGCACCAGCAATATGCTCATATATCTGGTTATCATAAAACCGTATCTCTCAAACTGTGTTCCTTAAATTAGTTGCCATGTAGAATTCTCAGGAATCTAATTGTTTTATGATCACAGAGAGTGAAAAATGTAGCTATGACACGTTATAAATTCATGGCAAAATAAAGCGTTTTAAAGTTTCTGAGATTTCTACGGTAGGTATCAATATCAGGGAGAGCTTCCTTGCAGAAGTGGCACAGTATTGAGCTCTAAAGGGTAAGTAAACAGGGAAACTCTGCATTGCAAGAAATTCTTCAACCTCTTCCCAGGCCTTTATGCCATCTTCCCAATGAGAGGAAAAGGTTCTCAGTTGCAAGTGCTGTTGGGAACGGAGCCAGCCATGTCTTTCCTTTTCATATCATGTGGCTGAATACTTTCCAGACAGCCCTCACATATTATGACTATGTATAATATGATCCAGCACTTTTTAAAAAATGTCTTCCCCCCCTTATTTCAATGGAGATTTAGCTCTTTTCAGGAAGAATACTGTGCTGCACCAAATCATGACTTCCACAGGACCATGTTTTCCCAGGATGGTGATGGAGAGAGAACACTGAGGTAGACCTGGGTGGCTGAGACTGCCCACTTCTGAGGAATGAGAGGAGGGAAGCCATTTGCTCAAAAATTCTTATAATCACTCACCATCTTTATCTTTCAACAATAAGATTAGTTTTGTTTGCTTTTTAAATTCCTATCTGAGGTCTGTATCTATTTAACTTAATATCAAACACAGGAAAGGAAACAGAAAGAAAAAAATAATACATAAGTGCTGGACCGTCAACAGTAATAATGTGTGTAAAGTGCATCGTACATCTAAAGGAAACACAATTCATTTGCAGAAGGCGGCTGCCATGGCTGGAAAAGGAATCGAGTGGTCCAAGATGAGTCTACTCCAGTAGTCAGGGGACAACATCTTAGGAAGGGCTTTGGTAAACATTTCGTTATTTATTACAAGAAAAATGGCAATTTGCTAAAGTATTTCGACAAGGGAATGATGTTTTAATTTACACTTGAAATGTAAATAGCTTAGATGATGGAAGACAGTAGAAGGAATGAAAGCAGTTTGGAGGTCCCATTATCCTTGTTCAGGGAGAAATAAAACTTAGAACAGGATAATGGTAACATGCCTGTGGAGAGGAGGGCAGAGTCTGTGATCTTTGCAAAGCATGGAGGCATTCCTAGGATTCCAGTTTTCAGAGCTAAGTTGAAGGTAGGTAACCACTAACATGTCCTTGAGGTATTTCCATTAAAATAGCCATTTAATGAGCCTCCCAATGTATATAGATATTTCTAATTTGCCTATTTCACACCATTCATCTCTTAAGCATAGAGTGTTATAGTATACTAAGTGTGCAGGGTCACTCAGCGACCTTTTGTAATTTCACTCATCTGATTAATGAGGTGTATTTTGTACCTTAGGATTTCTAAGTAGCCAGTGATACTCCACTACATAAAACCCATCTTTGACTGTGTCTATTTTACTCCTCAAGAAACTATAAAGGTGAAATGTGTTTACCAATTAGAATTAAAATTATTTTGGGGGGAATTTTAGAGTCTAATTTTTTTTATTACCCCTTCTTGCCTTTTATGGCTTTATAGTACCTTAATAATTGAAATTTTCTTGAGCTTGCCTATACTGTCTTACTGAGATCACACATTTATTTACCCTAAAATGCTTTATAGCTATATATCTTTCCTTATAAAATATCAATTCCATTTATGATGGCTATTCCTCCCTATAGAACTTTATAAAACAGAATAAAAGCTCTTCTTCATGAATTCAACAGCATTTTCCTTTGTTCTTCCAATGTCTCTATTTTAATTTTTTTTTTTTTTTCTTTTTTGAGACAGAGTCTCACTCTGTTGACTGGGCTAGAGTACCATGACCTCATCTAACTTCCAGCAGCCTCAAACTCCTGGTCAAGTGATCCTCCTAACTCAGCCTCTAGAGTAGCTAGGACTACAGGAGCTTATAACAAGGTCTGGCTATTTTTTTGTTTGTTTGTTTTTTTCTATTTTTGGTACAGATGGGGTCTAGCTTTGTGCAGGCTCATTTAGAACTCCTGACCTCTAGTGATCCTCTCTCCTTAGCCTCCTTTAGTGCTTGAATTACAGGCATGAACCACCAGACCCAATATATCTTTTTAAATAGACTATAGAATTGAGAGTTTTAACACAGGTATGTCTTAACTCCATCAGTGGATGGAGACTACATATGTGAACAATATCTTTCTCATCATTAACCTCTATTTTATACTATCATGTTTCTTGAAAACTCACAAAGATTATTTACAAATTACAAATATAAGTGAGTCCTTGAAAAGAAGTTTCCAAAGCATGTATTATGGAAAATAAAACTGACAAAATTTTGGGAAAGATAATTTAAAAAATGATTGAGGAAACATGAATTCTCTCAAGATTAAAATGAAAGAGGTTACCTATTCATCATGGAGTCAATGTACCCTGGTACATAAGACAGATTTAAAATTTGTTTTATTTTAATTATTATGAATACATAATAGTTGCACACATTTATGGGGTACATGTGACAGATATTTTTCCTATTTCTCCTCTGCCTTTTCTGAGACTTTTTTATTTATTTATTTTTATTTTTATTTTTTCCTCATCAAAGCAGACCTTATTGGGGGAAACTCGGCCTCCCCACACAAGCAGGCCACTCCTCACCTGGCCCCACAGTAGCCCCACACTCAACTGGCCAATCCCTCCCTTCCGCTCACTCTCCTGCTCCTGTGGCACCTGGGGCTGCGCAGACAGCTCACCGGCTCCCGGCTCCCTCCCCAGGCAGAGGCTGCAAAGGCTACACCCTGCACACCCAGTGGAGGAGAGGAGGGAGGATGGGTGGAGGGAGGGTGATTGGTGGGATCACATCTACCGTGCATCTTATAAGGGTACATGTGAAGCTTACTAAACGTAGAATATAAATGTCTTAACACAATAACTAAGAAAATGCCACGAAGGCTATGTTTAACCAGTGTGATGAGAATATTTCAAATTGTATATAAAACCAGCGCATGGTACCCCATGATTGCATTAATGTACATGGCTTTGATTTAGTAAAAAAAATTATAGCTATTATGTAACTATTGTGTTTAATGGTAGAGTGATCCAAGTTTTAAGGTGGAAAAGGGAATTTTGTTTTCTCAAAACAATTTTTGGGAACTCTGAAGAAATAAACAAGGCTATCTATCTATCTATCTATCTATATATATATATATAAATTTTTTTTTTAAGACTTTAAATTCCTTAATCTTATATGGTAGTGAAATACAAAGTTTTTTAGTGGTTTGAGATCTGAAAAGAAAATGACTTATCAGTCAATTCTGAATATAAATTCAATAGTCCAATAATTGGATAAGTCCCTATCAGTTCCTAAGGTTATCAATTCTACACTATCATAAGCAAAAAATTGATTTCTTTACTAGCATGGAAAGTCCATCACTGCACAAACTGGTAAGAAATGCTAAGCATACCTCTACCTCCATATTGGCTGCCAAAGACCCCATGCTGGCAGTATTAACTGTTATATAACCCATGCAATGGCAACATAGAATGATTTTACTTGTTGGTTCAATGAATTACATCCACTTACGTCAAAATAATATATAACTGGAAGTTGACCTAAAAGAAAGCAAAATTATTTTAATTAACACATTTCACATCTTTTGCTGAAATATATATTTGAATGTCTTTAGCAAATATTTGCTGAAGGAACAGGTTGGTGGGGGGGGAAGGGTTGTGTGTGTTTGTGTGTGTGTGTCCTTATGAATTTACCCATTTGATAGATGTAAATTTTATACACTTATAAAATAGGAGTGTCTGATTTTTTTTTTTTTTTTTTTTTGAAACACAGTGTCATTATGTCACCCTTGGTAGAATGACATGGCATCAAGGCTCACAGCAACCTCAAACACTTGGGCTCAAGAGATTCCCTTGCCTCAACCTTCCTAGAAGCTAGGACTACAGCTGCCCACCACAATGCCTGGCCATTTTTTTTAGAGATGAGATCTCACTCTTGCTCAGGCTGGTCTTAACCTCAGAGAATCCACTCACCTCAGCCTCCCAGAGTGCTAGGATTACAGGCATGAGCCACCGTACCCAGGCAGGATTCTCAGATTTTGATGTGAAACAGTTTTAACTGTAAAATTGGATAATAGAAAGGGGATATTATGAAGAGATGAAATGATAGCTAATTGAAGAAAAGTGATGCAGCTAAATAAAGTTGCATCTTAAAAATAAAAATTTCTGAGTTAGAAAAAATATTCTTACAGATGGATAACTATTGGAAATAGTTACTATGATTCTACTTTATATAGAGAAATAAATCAATTAAAACAGATAAGTCAATAGCATCTTTTCATGAAGAATCGTAGAGCATTTTATAGTAGCATAGTACATTTTCTTCTGTGTTAGAAGCATACTTATAACGATATGTACTCATTTTATTCTCAAGTAGCTCAATTTGCATTTTTGAAAAAGTAAGGGCAATACCTTAGTTTAAGTATGTTTGTCTGGTAATGTAGAAAAATATGGAATGGATCCAAGACCTTGGCCATTTTCTGAGTTTTTTCATAAACCCACAGAGCAACCTAAGATTAAATTACTTCATCTTGCAAAGCTCAATTTTTAAAGGTATATAATGAATTTTATAAATTGTAATATTTAGATATGCACATATTTCTAAAATCATAAATCTTAATCTTTAACAATTAAGCATACAATACATAAATATCTTCTTAAGTACATATTGAAAAATGCTCCTTATGTACCTACCTCATATATTTCATTAAAAATTAGTGAAAGATAAAGAATGTCAACACTCTTTATATTCTTTTATTCTGCAATTATATTACATGGCTATTAGTAAAAGAACAGAATAAGTACAGTGTTATGAAAGTAATAATGATAGACAATCCAATCATGAATATCAAAAAAGGTTCCAGATTTGCTTATGTTGTTCTAAGGATATTATAAGAAGGAATCAGCCTCCTAGATTTTTAGCTTTCTGGAGTTAACAGTCATATATCGTAGTGAAACCCAGAAGAGTTTGGGAGTTAGTGCAACGGGGTCTGTCTGCAGGTGCTTCTGTGTAGTAATGCGTCAGCCAGCATGGTCCTGGTAGTGATATGGCAGCCAGCACTTATCCTTGGGAGGCACACCTCAAGCTAATCTGACCTGGTGTATTCTCGTTCTCTGCTTCCTTGAAAGCAACTTTCCTTAATTCACTTATAGTGACCCCATACCCAAAGGTAATCAACGGTGGCCCAGATTTACATGAAATCCTTGTTTTAGCACTCCCACTTCAGTTTAAGTCAAGCTTAAATTGACTGTTCATGCTACCCTGCTAGAATGTGTATGTTTGCTCTTCCATCAATTAGCTACATGGTTGCCATTATCACTTCTTCAGTTCTCTGCTCAACCATCACCCTGTCTGCATCCTTCTCCTGAGTTAACATATATAAAACAACCCTTCTTCATTCATCATGTCTAGCACCTTATGCATTATTTATTTTTCACACTATCCATTTTTATATGTATATGTATGTGCATATATAAAAAAACATATGTATATATGTTTAGCCACTTTTCACCTTTCCCACTTGAATGTAAGTTGAAAGAGTAGTCATCATTCAAATGATGAATGAAAGAATGTACTCATCATTCAAAAAAAATCAGTTGACTATATTCATTTTCCCATCTTATGGGGGGAATTAGTAGATAATTTTGCAAATTGTTATTAAAATTGTATCAAAATGTTATATTTAAGAATGTTACTTTCTTACTTTGCTTAGTTGAAAGTAAGATCTATATATATCTTGTAAGTTAGATTTAGCGACAACACCTCCTCTGACATTTTTCTTTCATTACTTTTCTGTATGGGCATTTAGTTCAAACCAAGGTAGAATGTGAACAGATGTATGTACATTTGGAAATCTATGGAGAATTCTCCCAAAGCAGGAGATTCTGGAGAGTATTAAGGGTGATGTAATCTTACATGATAACTCCCATAGCTGAGGTTGGCTCTCAAATATTTTGGTCCTAAAACTCCTCTACACTTTTAAAAATTACTGAGGAGCCAGAGACCCTCATTTATGACATTTGTAGTTAGTTATGTGCTGGAACCAGTTCTTACGGAACATTAAGAGGTAATCATTGAATACCTCTATTCTCAATTTTGCTTTGAGTTGTGTTAATTGGTAGCTTGAAATCAGCCATGGTAAAAATATTTACACAATGGAAATTAAATTATAAATGTTAAAAATCAGAAATTTATTTTTTAAAGCTTAATTTACCAATATACCTGATTGTGGTTCTTTCTATTTCATATGTTAGAAATTAAACTGAGGAATTTTCAAAACACAATAATATATAAGCTTATACATGAGCTCTGGAAAACTCTATTGTGAGCCTATGAGAGAAATAAACAGGTAAATACCCTATCAATATTATTATGAAAATAGTTTTGATCATGTGGACGCCTAAAGGATTTAAGGTATCTCTGTGGTACCTAAACCACACATTTGGAATTGTGACAAAAACTAAATTATGAAATATTAGGAAAATATTAAAAATATATATTATAAAATGAAAAATAAAAGAATTGAATAAGAAACTAAAATGTCTTTCTGTTCATATAAAATTTTACATAAAATTTTAAATTTGTATTTAAAATATTCACAAGAAATTTATCAAGAGATTTTTGGTGCTTATCTCTTCTAATTCTTAAAAGTTAACATCAAGAAGAAACTTTTTGGTGCTTATCTCTTCTAATTCTTAAAAGTTAACATCAAGAAGAAACTTGCTGAAACAGAAATGCGATAAAATATTTAACACCCTTTTCATAACTGTAGAAAAAATTTGGATCATTAGAAATTATTTTTAAGGAATCTATCAGCCCTGCTTTTCTTTCATGGCACATATAATGTGGAAAGTTCCTGTAATAATGCAAATGGATTTCAAATTCCATGAATTTTTTTTTTTACATCAAATGCATCAAATGGATTAATAAAGTTCCAATTTGAAGAGCATATATATATTGTTAGAAAGCCACTGTGAAGTTGATTTGCATGTCATTAGGATGGCACACATACACAAAATGGATAGATTCATCTGATGAGTGAGAAAACAGCTGTTTGGCTCAACCTTTGAGTTTTGTATACCCAAATGCCCCTCCAGGTTTCTTTAGCCTGAATGTGGTATCTGACATGAGATTCCTTTAATATTTCCATAAACCTCTTTTCTAGTAGGGTATTCATGGCTGGAAAAAAGTCTCTAACAGGTAAAAACCCATCTTGGGTAACTTCAGTATACGATGTTTAGAAATATGTACTAATATTTTCCTTCAAGGGATTCTTTAGATCATATGTTTAGCCTGCACTTGGAGAGATTATGATGAAGAAAGACAGCCTAAAATGACAAGGTTATAGCCAGATCAGCCAAGCCAAACCTCCGCTAGATGGCCCAAGGCCTAAGGGAATCTGTATCTTTAAGCATAACTCATATTTTTTAAGTTCATATTAATATGAAGGTACAGGGGTTTAGGTTACATTGCTTGCATTTGTTAGGCAATGTCCAAGTCATCAGAAGTGTATTATAAACTTGGAAAATGCACACGATCTCATTAACTATTAATTTTGTTATTTGGGTTAAAAATCCACTCTTGTGTAGGTTCTAGGTTATAACTTTGTATAAAACCCTATTTCAAAAGTTATTTCTACATTACTCACAACAGATATGATATGAAATATTTTTTCTGCCCTTACTTTGCATCAAATTCAGGACATAGGACTTTATGTGGGTGACTTGATTTGACTTTCTCTCTTTCTATCTGTCTCTCTAGCACACACACTCACACAGACACACACACCCCCGCACATAACCACACATGAGAATACCAAGGATGGAACAGTTAAATAAGTTTCTCAAGGCCATACAAAAATAAATGATAAGTATGCCTTATATTTGAACTGTGTGGTTTCTTTGAAGAATAAATAAATGAAAGTACCATTGATCCTCCCTTTATTTTCTACAATTTGGAGAGACAGCTATATAACTGAAAATTATACCATTATTATTCAAATTTGCATAATGTAATCTTTTAAAGGACTCTCATTTGGTTTCAAAAGTTCATGTCTAGAAAATTCGGTGCAAATTCAGTCATGATATAAATGTCAAAAGTCCTATTTTCCAGGCTGGAACATAATAACCAAAATGGAATAAAATTTAAATTTGAGAAACTTCTATATTTTATTTACTGGCAATCAAATTAGATTTTAAACCTCTTGACCATAAGGATTATATCCAATCTCTTTGTATCCTCTTCACACATTTTTGCATAAGCAGGTATCTAACTTCAAAGATGCATTTTACTTTCTGCACTTATCATACGCTTTTAAAACTATTTATGGCTTCATTACTATTTTAATGATTATATAATAAACTACATAAATATCTTATAATAAAAATTTCCTTTATGATAAGAACACAAAATATGTTCTTATTTATCACTTAAACACTTCATGTATTTAGATTATGTTGTATTTGCTGTTGATTGCTCTGTTTTTTATTGTTTGTAGGCTGGAGGTCTTGCATGCAACAAGTTGCTATCCAGTGTTACAAAGTTTTTTACAGTTCCTTCCTTTATTGGAAAATTGCCTTCTTTTTTAATTGGGGCAATTGATAGAGCCATTAGCAATAAATAAATATTGAATTTTTGAGCACATTTTACATCTTGGAGTATCAATCTCTGCTAATTTGATACATGAAAAATAGTGTCTCTCAATTTGATTGCTGACAAGAATGAATGTCTTCTTAAGTAATAATTACAGTTCAATGCACATTAATGAGAGAAAAATTTGAAGATACAAGCATTATGGAAAAGACAATTAACTCTTCCACAATTCTATGATATACTTAGATGTTAATAGAGTTTTTGGAGTGTATCCTTCTATTTGCCTCACACTTATGCACATACATCTCTACCTATATGTATATTTCTAATAATATCTATCTATTATCTATATATATAATGTATCTCTATTTATCTATCTACATATTAGGTCATTAAATATAAAATGTCCAATTTCAAATTAAAAGTTGATTTTATTATATCTCAGACAAGAAGCAGTACAATTAATCAAAGTGGGCACATAAACTGTTAACACAGTTTTGCCAACTTAACGGACTTGTATATGCCAACAGCAAGGAAGCCTGGAGAGTGAGTGGTGATGAAATCGTGAAAGGCATTTTCCACAGCTTATCAAGAATTAAAAATTTTTCTTTGCAAAAAATGGTCCAAAACCCAGAAGAAGTGGCAGTCAATTGGTGAAAAATCTAGTGAATATAGGGGATATCAGAGAATTTCCAAGTCCCACTTCTGTAGTTTGAGCAGCATAGTTGCTGTGACATATGGTTGAGCCTTGTCTTACATGAGGATTGTCCTGTCTCTACTGACCAATCTCAACTGCTTCATTGCAAGCATCGTGTCATCCAATTGGTTGCCACAGACATCCACTGTCGACTGACCAGGTTTCATGAAGCTTTAGTAGACAGTACCAGAGCTGGACCACCAGACAGACACCATTAGCTTTTTGTTTTGTTTTGTTTTTGAAACCAAGTCTCACTTGGTAGAGTCCTGTGGCATCATAGCTCATAGCAACCTGAAACTCTTGGGCTGATGTAATCCTCTTGCTTCAATTTTTCATTTTTTCACTAACCTTTCTCTCAAGCTGGTCTCAAACTCCTGAGCTCAAACAATCCACCTGCCTCAGCCTCCCAGAGTGTTAGGATTACAGGTGTGAGCCACTATGCCCGGCCCCATTGGCTTTTTTTGAGGAATATTCAGTGTTGAATGTGTTTTAGCACTTTACGTTTATCCAACCATTGGGCCAAATGTTTGTAATTGTCAGAATCCAGTTTTCATCACCCATAACAATATGGTATAGAAATGGCTCTCCTTTATGTTGTAACAGTAAAGCACGCCTTGTGAGGATTTCGCCTCTGATGCTTATTTAATTCATGCAGAACCCAACTATTCAACTTCTTTATCTTGCCAGTTTGTTTCAAATGGCCCAATATTGATGGAATAGTAATGTCAAACCTTGCTGCCAATTCACGCATAGGTAAAGATGGATTCACTTTCATTATGTTTTTCAGGTCATCCTTAACCTTATCCATTTGGCTCTATGGTCACCCACTTAGTTATTTTCAAGATTAAAATCACCAGAATGGAACTTCTCAAACCAGCGTGCACTGGGTGTTCATTAGTCACATCCTTCCCAAACACTTCATTGATATTTCAAGCTCTCTGTGCAGCATTGATTCCATGTTGGAACTCCTATTCAAAAATAACACTTTTTTTTTTTTTTTTTTTTTACTATCCATGCTTTCAAAGAAATCACTCTTAAAAAAAAAGTTAAAAGATAATGAAAAGCCAAAACATGCATTTTAAAGAATGAGGTGGTAACTTCATACGCACACAAAAGAAGAAATGTCACAGTGAAATAACAGAGATATCAACTGTCAAACTTAGTACTTGAGGAAATGAGACATTTCTCACATAGTTAATCACCTAACATATATAAAAGCACATGTAATTTTGAAATATGTTGGAATCAAATTTTACATAAACATTTACAAAAATAATGGAACCTACTCCCATAGTTTCTCCAAAAGTTTTCTCCTGTGAAATGTACAGGTGTTTATAATTTCTGTGAGCAGAGAATTTTAATTTTTCCTGAAGAACACGGAATAAGGATGAGGCAATGTAAACGGTTTACCAGCATGTAGAAGAGTCTCCACATTCAACCTTGTGTGAGCTGCCTCGCTCCTCTCTTTGTATTTTCTCTCTCCTCCTTCTCCTCCTCCCGTTTCTCTTCTCCCTCCCTTCCTACTTCTCTGACTCCCTCTCTCTCATGTAGATAAAGTTAGACACAGTGATAGAGACTGAAAAACGTAAGAATATTCTCTAAATCATAGGGTTTCATTTTTACATTATTCAAATTGCTCTGGAATGCAAAAATAAGATATGGTATGATATGACATGGCATGCCATGACATGTATGTTTATGTATGCAACTTTTCTGGAAGGATGGTTCATAGTGGAAAATTTCAAAGTCACAGCACCACGTGGGCAATAGAAGTAAAGAATACTCACATACTATTTCTACACTAGTCATTGGAATGCATTCCATATTACTTTATATTTGGTCCTCATTTTTTTTGTCACCCTACTTGTTTCACCACACAGTGTTATAATTGATCTGTACATGGTCTATATTATTATTATTATTAAATACAACACACACAGAAGCTCTTGACAATTACAAAAAGTAGAGAATGTTATCCCAAAATGACATCTACTTCCAAGTTTCTCTTCTAACTTAATATCCTGCTCCTCGCCTCAACCTTGTAGACTCGGGCCACTATTCTTTTTTATTTTATATTACATTGATATTATGATAATATGAATTTTTCATATATATCATTTATTTTTGTTTGCCTCTGAATTCAACACATTGGTACGAGGGATGTCCTTCTGTAGCTAGTTTTGTGAATTTTTTGAATGCAACATTATGTTCTGAAAGATATGACCATATTATTGTATATTTTCATTGTAGCATAATAATTCATTAATCAAATTTCTCTGCATTTGGCCATGGTTCTAACATTGAGCATTTTAGTTATTTTCATTCTTATTATTGTAAATGACACCTCTATGAACATTCATGTATATGTCTCCTGGGAAATATAGCCAAAGGTTGTTTTTTGTTGTTATTGTTGTTTTGTTCTATTTTTAGTTGCATTCTGGGATTATAATTGCTGTTCATGTGTACAAATGTTCTCCTTTGCATTATTGTGTTAAAAACATTTTCCAAACCAGTTGTACAAACTCACATGCCCTGTATCAGTCTGAGACATCATTAATCCACGTCTGAGCCAACACAGGATATTGTTAATTATGCCAACTGAATCAATGTTAAATAACATCTTTTTGATTATTTTCAAACTCCCCTGCCTTTTAATAAGCATAAGTAATCATAGAAATGGATACTATTAAGCAGCAGTAAACACAAAAACAACACACTAAACCTATGATAAACTAATACATTCAATTACATTGAAGCCAATAACTTAAGTTGATGAAAAAATGCTTCTTTAAAAATGAAAACACAAGCCATTAATTAGTTGAGCAAAGCATATGTATGAAAGAAAATTAATATAAGAGAAATTTTATGAATTGGTAAAAAAAAGGGCATAGTGAAAAACTCAGGCAAAATATAAGAACAGAAGTTTCACAGAAGAAATACAAATGCTTAATGAATTATAGACATTCGTTTTAAGAATGATCAAAAATTACAAATATTAATTATCATACAAAAAGGACAATGAAATAAGTCTCCAGGAAGAAATTGCTTTAAAATGTAGAAGAACTCATTCAGAAGAGGTGTAAGCTTTGTCTATGCCCCCAGGCAACTATTACCTTTTAAACTACTTGTAAACTGAGAAAGGAGGGCAGGGCGATGCCTTCGCAGATTTCTACCTTGCTCAAAGCTCAACTCTCTTGTTATCTTCCTCCATTTGAATTTTTGAAATATGCAGGTCATTCCTAACAATCAGGAGCCTATTGACTGAAATAAATATTCATAAAAAGCAAAGTTTTCTAAGCGTGAAAGACCCCTAGCCTTGGAGAAAGGACATGTAGGTCTGTCTAACCCTCCCCCCCCCCTTTTTTTTTTTTCCAAAGCCATATGATTAAGCAGCTCTGCACTTTGAGTGAGCAAGAGCTTGTGATCCTGTATTTTGCTGCAGGTGAACAGGGCACAATCACAAGAAAACCAAGGACAAAAGAAGTATCAGACATCAACCTCACTCTTTGATCATAAATGCTGCCTTCTTTTGTTCTTGCTTTTAAACAATAATTTTTCAAAAGGCTATGACGGCAGGAGCCCTTATTTATACCATTTTGTCATTGACACTTTCTATTCTGCTTAAAAAAGGTAAATGTTACCCAGGGGAGAATTCTTTTAAATTGAGGTTTTTCTATTTGAGGAAGAAACCCATTATTGAAATTACAAAAGCGATAAAGATAGCACTTAACTGGAGAATTTAAGAGTGATTCACTTTTTTTTTTTCTTTTTTGCACTGCAGTCTCCCCTAGTATGAATAACTTCAGCTGAAACTTGTCTTACTAAGTTTAAAAAGACATTTCTCTTATCTTTTAGGAGGAAGATGCCATTTATTAATTTGGGACTCAATAATTACATAGGTAAAACAAATATTTATATTAATCCATCATAAATATTCTATATCTATGTGCTTGTTTTCATTCACTTATTATATGCGTCCATTTGTATGTATGTATACACACCTATAAGTGAATGGATAAATGTGTATTTATGTTTGTATGTGAGCACACACACACACAAACACACACACACATACACATCCTGCAAGGGCAGACTTTCCTGGAACCCCTACCTTACCTTTCCTCTGAATATTTCCCAAAATTGTTAAAAAAAAAAAAAAAAGTCCATTGCTATAATATACTGCTTCAGAAAACTTATTCTTCTATGGTAAGAAATCTTCCTCGTGTTTGTGAAAATTATTCTACCCTCACGGGAAGGAGTAGCTAGCTATAAGAAATCTTCCTCGTATTTGTGAAAATTATTCTACCCTCAAGGATAAGAGTAGCTAGCTATAATCAATGGGTATCAAAAAAACTTATTATTTAGAAAGTTATTTATAATGATAATCCCTCCTTATAATTGCAATCCCCTTCCTCTGCTTTATTTTGCCCAGAATAGACATCACTTTCAAATTACATGATAGCTATGTAAAATATATTTAAATTTATACATAGTAAGTCAATTATATATGATAGCTATGATTTAATTGATCACCTATACACATTTATCTTTTGTTTCTGTTCACGGAAAATTATAACCTCAAAAAATGTAGGATTTTTTTTTCTGTTTTATTTACTTACATATCCCGAGTCTTAATAGGGTGTTTAACAAATACTGATTTAATTACTGATCTCATTCTTCTCTCTGTTTGAAGAAGCATGAGTCAAAGACTCCAGAGTGGGTTTGAAACGAGTCCCCTCCTTTCTGTATGTACTGCTTTGAGGAAGTTATTTAATCTCTCCGATGCCTAGTTTCTGCTTATATCAAATAAGGATGCTATTGCCAATTTTCAGAATGCATCACGCATCGTAAGCTCTCAATACATGACAGCCGTTGTGACTGTCAGTTAGCCGACAGCCATGATGAGTTGTTGGCTAACTGAAGCTGAGACACTGACATTAAACAACATACTGCTCTCCCGTCTTCTCTAACCCTCTCACTCTGTCTACAGAGCTAAATGGCTCACCTCCTAGTTATTACTCAAACGTTAGCTTCCAGTGACCAATTTGTAGCTCACCTACCTAAAATAAAACTTTCTTCTCCCTTCAAAAAATTCTAACTTCTTCCTTCACTTTACTTTCTGATTAGATTTTACAAAACTAAACTTTAATATACACTTCACTCTTTCTCGTGGGCAATGTAATAACCACTCCATCCTCTACTAAAACGTTCACTTTTTGAGGCCAAGGAGTTCGTGGGGTGTGCTGCTCTATCCTCAGATGTGGACGGTATTTAGCACATAGCTGTTGGGCAATTCCAGGGAAGGAAGACCATCCACATTTTACAGATACAGAAATGTAGGCGTGAAGAAGGTAAATAATTTCCTGTAAGGTACCCGGCTAGCAAGTGGCTGACATGGCTTCGAATTCACGTGGTTCTGTTCTCTGTCTTAGGCATTTGAGTTCTTTACAGCTACAGCACCTGTTTTTTCACCTGAGGAATTCAGCTCATTTGTTTTTTAACATACCTGGGATTAGTGTTACACAAAACACACTTCAATTTGTGCTGTAACATATTTGTTCTTTATCATCTATATTTATGCCGAGACAGAATTGTAGCAAATTGTCATTCATGTAAGGAATCTCATTCTATTCTTCTGTGACCGAGACTGTTAAAATTTACTCTAACATCTTTACCTTCAGTCTCTGTAGGACATCCCAAATTTTAGCTGGGAAATGAAAACATGGAATAGAGATTTTACTTTTCACTTTCTTATGTGCATACGTTTGATCAAGGTCTGCCAAGAAGAGCTAAGTAGAAATACTGTGTGCAGACACTGCCATTTTCTTCGAGGCAGCTTGGCTTTCTTCTTCCTAACAGCTGCCATTGAGACATCACCATTAGAGCCAGAGGAGCATGAGGGTGACTTATGAGTTGAGGCCAAGTACAGTGAGCAAAAGGAGAAGCAGCCGTGGGGCTGCTCTGAAAAACGGAAACTCAATAACAACTCTATAACATCTACATACCTACTTGAGCTTGTACCTGAAACATCTTTTCTGTTGAAGGCATTGTTATTTAAGATTTTAAAGACTTTGCAGTTTAAGTGAATCTTAATACAGTTTATAATACAGGAATATCTTGTTTTAATGTGCTTCACTTTATTATGTTTTACTGATAATTGTATTTTTCGCAAATTAAATGTTTGTTGTAACCCTGTCTGAAACAATTATATTGGCACAGTTTTTCCAACAGCATGACATCGCTTCATGTCTGAGTCCAAGTTTGGTAATTCTCACAGTATTTCAAGCTCGTTCATTATTGTTAGGTCTGCTATGGTGATCTGTGATCAGTGATCATTGTTGTTAATATTTTAATTATTGGTGGGCACCATAAACTGTGCCCACATAATACAGGAAATTAATAGATAAATGTTGTGTGTGTTTGGACTGGCAATCTCTCTCCTCCTCCTTCGTCCTTCTTAGTCCATAAAACATAAGAATATTAAAATTATGCTTATGAAAAATTTGGCAGAGACCTCCAAGTGTTCAAATGAAGAGACACACATCTCTCACTTAAAATCAAAAGCGAACAATGATTAAGCTGAGTGAAACACTTAATCAAAGCAAGATGAGTTTTCAAAGTAAAAGAAATAATTACCAGAGGGAACAGACAGCTTGTGGAATGGGAGGAAGTATTGCAAAGTATTCATTCTACAGCGAACTTATACATAGAATTTTCAATGAACTTAAACAAACAATAAAAATCTCCCAGATAATTTCAGTGAAAAGTGAACTTAGGGTATTAATAGACATTTTTCATGAAAGACAAGAAAATGGCAAATACCCATGCTTAACATCACTAATCATCAGAAAAATGCAAATTAAAATTATGATGACATATCATCTTGCACCAACATAATGGCCATTATTAAAAAGACAAAAAATAAACTCTTACTGGTGAGAATTCAGACAAAAGAGAACTTAAATGCTGTTTGTAGAACTGTAAATTAGTACAACCTCTAAGAAAACAGTCTATACATCTCCCAAAGAATTGAAAATAGAACTTCCATTTGATCCAGCAATCCCACATTTTACTTAAAAGAAAATAAATCATTTATACAAAATACATCTGTACATTTTTTTAAGGAAATAGATTTTATTCCTTTGGGTAAATACCTAGCAGTGGTATTGCTGGATCAAAAGGTGGTTCTATTTTAGTTTAATTCTGATCTGTTTCCGTAAGGTGGCAGCTCTAAGTTAGGCTTCAATGGAGGTCAGTTGCTTCCTATGCTACAAGAATCCCTACTCCCATTTGAGGACCAGAAGCTCTATTCCCGCACATTTCAGAGTTGTGTAGATGTAAAGCACATTTCCCCTCATGTCATTCCAGTTATGGTTAAGCAGCAAAGACAGTGGTTCCATGATTCATGTACTCTATCAGAATCACACCACTACATCAAGATTACTGCCCTAAAGTAAACACTGTATCCTGAAGGGCAGTACTTTGTCATTCAAGGTATCACCTGAATGTTAGAACTTGAGTTACGTTTTTGACAGCTGTTTCATTGTTAAATAAGGCCAGCAGCTTAAGGTCAGTGTAGTATGTGTTATGAATAGTAAATCCTTGGTACAGCCTTGCTATAATAAGTATCCTTTGTCTGATGCAATGTTATGCTAGAATTAGTACGTTAAAGGCTCTGGAAGAAATTGGGTAACAATGCCATCTAAGTCTTGGCAGGAAAGAAAAAAATTCAAAATTAGAATATGTGCCTGTATTTGTCAAAATAAACTGTTACTCTTCCCAGAATAAAGAGTTCTAAAATAATCCAATAGCTGCCTAGTGCCTCCTCTTCAAGAAATTTTGCCATATCAAGGACTCAGATATTGTAAAGATAGGCTGATGTTTATATCACCCACTTATGATCTGGCGGATCTGACAAGACCAAGCCTGTGACTGGCAGTTCTAGTTGCCTGGTCATTTGATGTCCCAGTGTTAGGTGGTCCTTTCTAATGCAGTACAGCAGGTGATTTATTTGTGTGTTTTGTTGCTGTTGTTTTAAGGAATATAATGGTTTTATTTCAGAATGCTGGGGATTTTTCATCTTATTCTTTCATGGAAGCTTGCAAGAAAATGATCCACATGACATCTATTCCTACCACAGACACTGAAAATAAGAAATGTTTGGCCCAAGTGCCAGATTTGCTTGATGCATAGCCCCATTCTTTTGTGCCACGCTCAAGACTGGTATCTCTCTAAGTCCCCTCCTTTCATCTCATAGTAATATCCTCATGTGTACAGAATTCTGTCTTTGGACTTAAAGAGGTCTGGTGGCTATACTTCTCTCTTTACACTTGAAAATTTATGATAAGATTGTTTATCCCTTATTTTGGACAGGGTATCCTGTCCACTAGGACCACTGGAACCCTAAATACTTTATTTATGTACATGACATTATATATTTGTCAAATCCCATATGCTGTGCATATAAAGAGTGAAAATCAATATAAATTATGTACTTTAGTTAATAAAAATGTATCAATACTTGTTCATCAATTATAACAAATACACCACACACTAAATTAAGATGTTATAAATAGGGAAAACTATGTAGAGGCAAGAGAAGGAAATAAAGGGCATCCAAATGGGAGAAGAGGAGGTCAAACTCTCCCTTTTTGCTGATGATATGATCTTATACTTAGAGAACCCCAAAGACTCAACCACAAGACTCCTGGAAGTCATCAAATAATACATTAAGGTCTCAAGACCTTAGTGTCCACAAGTCAGTAGCCTTTGTATAGGCCAATTACAGCCAAGATGAGAGGGTAATTAAGGACACAACTCCCTTCACCATAGCTTCAAAGAAAATGAAATACCTAGAAATATACCTAACAAAAGAGGTGAATGACCTTTCTAAAGGTAATTACGAAAACCTAAGAAAAGTAATAACATAGGATATTAATAAGTGGAAGAACATACCATGCTCATGACTAGGAAGAATCAACATTGTTAAAATGTCTATACTTCCCAAAGCAATCTACATATATCAATACCATCCCTACTAAAATACCAACATTGTACTTTCAAGACTTGGAAAAAATAATTCATTGTTTTGTATGGACCTAGGAAAACAAAACAAAACAAAAAAAACCCTGTGTAACTAAGGCAGTTCTTAGTAAAAACAAAGCTGAGGGCATCAGCATACCAGAGTTTAGGCTGTACTACAAAGCCATAGTGGTCAAGACAGCACAAAATAGACACATAGATATTTGGAATAGAATGGATAACCAGGAAATGAAACTAACATCTTACAGCCACCTAATCTTCGATAAACCAAACAAGAACATACACTGGGGCAAAGAATCCCTATTCAATAAATGGTATTGGGAGAACTGGATATCCACATGTAAAAGTCTGATACTGGACCTGCACCTTTCTCCATCCACAAAAATTGATTCAAGATGGATAAAAGACCCAAATTTAAGGCATGAAACAATAAAAATCGTCAAAGAAAACATAGGAAAAACACTTAAAGATATCATCCTGGGGAAAGACTTCATGAAGAAGACTGCCTTGGCAATTGTAACAGCAACAAAAATAAACAAATGGGACTTAATTAAACTGAAAAGCTTCTGTATGGCTAAGGGGACAACAACCAAAGCAAATACACAACCTACAGAATGGGAAATTATGTTTGCATATTTTGAATCAGCCAAAAACTTGATAACTAGGATCTACAGAGAACTCAAATTAATCCACATGAGAAAAGCCATCAATCCTATATATCAATGGGCAAGAGAGATGAATAGAATCTTCTCTATACTTTTTGATAAGTTATTCCATAAAACCTAAGCTGTTCTTTAAAAAAAAAAAAAACCTGTCAACTAATTAATTTTAAAATAAAGAGAAAATAAAAATATACAAATAAATTACTCATGCTGTGGGTTTTCATTAATTTATTTTTCATCTCTCATCATCTTGGCAAGTACATGTGTCTAGCCAAGGCCTCCTGTATATTAGCCACCTCTGACTCCCCAGTCCATGTATCGTGGTATCATCAGCAAGATGAATCAGTATAAAGTCCTTGGAATGTCCAGTTGTTTTAGGTGTCTTTGAAATATATCTGGGTAAAAGAGTTCAGATAACTGAAACTAAACTATACATTTATAGAGTTATCTATTTTATAGTAATTAAGCATAAACATTTTGGTACCTTTTTTTCTGATAATAGATGGGAATGCATTTGTCATATAAATAGTTCCACACTGCATACCTGAAGGACTGTTAATCTGCTCTAGCAAAAGCCTCTTCATCTGGTAAGGCAGCTGCAAATGGAACAAATACTTGGCAAAGTTGGTATTAGTTTTCAGTTATCGTTCAGTATATACCTTATTTTTGCAGAGTCCAGGCTGGTGAATTCAGTGGAGATGAAGATGTGGACCAATCCATGTGCACTCTTTCATTATTTAAGGACAGCACTCATTTCTATTATTCTTCTCAGTCAAGGAAATAGCTATAGAGTCTTCCATTTGGCTTTCTCCACTATGATATATCTTATCCCATTGGCTAAGAAACCAACAGAGGGGGTTCTATTAATTACCAAGTGTGTCTCCTCTCATTTGCTATTTTAGTCACTTGATAACTAGGATCTACAGAGAACTCAAATTAATCCACATGGTGGTCATGTAATAATTTTCTCTTTGTCTCTTTTTTTTTTTTTTTTTTTGTATCTTTGTTTCTTCCATGTCTCCCTTCTTCTGTGTGTGTACATGTGTATAAGAGAGAGAGAGAGACAGTATAGAGGTGAGAAGGAGAAACAGAATGTGAGGTAGGGAGAAAGAGAGAGAGAGGTGATTAGAGAGTGATTTTCATCATACTCATAGTTTCTAATTATCCAAAAGTTCTGAGTCTGTCATCAAATTATGTCTCAATTAATGGCATTATGACATAGTTTCCACATTTTGTTTAATTAAAAATATTTTCATAAAAAGTTAGTACCTTCTTTTTACTTAGAGAATACCAGAACATTGCTTCACTTCCACGCAGTTTAACTTTCCTCTCAGAGTGAAATCTCATGAAATTAGGGCTTACAAATAGTAACTCCCATCAAGCTGGCCATTGTCTAGCTGTAGAGTACACCTACAGCTCAACATTAAAAATTCATCCCTTAGTTATTATAACAGAAACATCCTCAAAAATGTCACTGTAATAAAACAAGGATTCACTTCTACGAAGAAGCATTATATAATAAATAGTAGCTCCTTAATTTGTATGAATGGGAATATGAAATAATTACTCTGATTAAGATAGTATTTTACCAAATTGTAATTACTTACTATTTATTTTCTTCTAAGTATGTATTTTTTCTCTCTTCATTAGCTGCATCTATCTGCAAATAAAACCAAAGTGATATTTACATCAAAAGTTATATAATATTTTCAATCAAATTTGGTTTTGACCACAGTAATTAGTTGTTTTTAGAAATGAACTCTATGGAACAGAGTTTCTAGACAGTTCAGATTATATCCAAGTAGGGGGAGTGGGGCAGAACAGAAGTAAAGGAAATAGAATTAAGGGCTGATGGCAGTAAGCACACAACTTGTGGTACAGGAGTGACCTTTAGTAGTTTGTAGATAGGATTTCCTACTTATTATCTCATTTATATTTAAAACACACTCTTTCTGTTAACTGCTTTCAACTTGCTCACTCTTCTGAACTATCTCCTCTTCTAAAAGGCTTTTAAAGAAGAGAATATAAGAAATATCTTAAGCCTAAGTATAATTTGAATTAGATCACAGATCTAATTTAACTCGTATCCTCAATTAGAAATTAAATAAAGAAGCACCCTTTTGTCTTTCTGAGTTTGGGGGATCAGAGACAGATGATTTGGACATATTGCCTAACATTTTTTTCTCTCAAAATATTTATATTTTTAGATGTGCCTTCTCGATAGACAGGTGTTTGGTAAAAACAGTTTAATTTAATTGTATTTTTTTATATAAATACACCTATATATGAAAATTATTATTCTACTATATATCTACTAATACAAGTACCACTGATATTATTACTATTGACATTATTTTTATGTTTTTATTACCACTAGTCTTATTACTACTCTTACTGAATGGCACCATCTTCTGATTGCCCTATAGTGAATAAACACATTATTGGACCCAATCTCCCAAACAGTGCTTCAGGAAACATGTTCATATTGTGTTTTACTGATGACAATACTGAAGCTTAAAGATGCCAAATTCCATAGCCAAAGTTACTTGACTAATAAATGTTAGAGCTGAGATAAGAGTTTATGTTATTCAGATTCCTAAACCTGAATTCTTTTAAATATTATTCTCCATTGTTTACATTATTTCCGTATGCGCATAACTTCCTACACAGACTTAAAGTCACTTACAAGAAAAGCAATAAACAAAAACAAATCAGGAGACTCACACTTTAGTAGTTATGTTATTTCTTATGGAGACAGACAAGTGTTGTTGTTTTTTTTCTTTTTTATCTTTGCAATTTGAATTTTTGTAGTCTATGACTGGTGTTATGAAATCTCAGATAGGAAAAGGGGTCTTTATTTTATTTCTCTGATATGTTCTAAGAGAAGCAACTCTATATGTGCTTGACCTTTTCAAGGTTCTGCAGTTTGATTGGATGACTGCATCTGTTATCACCTTTTACAACCTCTCTTTCATGTGAGAAATCAGGGTGGATTGGAGAGCCAATCAAATACGGAATATTGAAAAGGTTACAGCCGCGCTGCTGACGACTAGCTTTCCTGGACCACAATGGTTATTAACATTCAGGAGCCTCAATCCAATGACAAAGATTGTAATAAGAACAGATGAGGCCAAGGTGTGAATTTTATCCTTTTGACAATGATCAGATGGGAAATGGATCAGTCTGGAGGTCTGCCTCACTAGTTCTCTTCCTGAGCTGCCTGTTTATTAGCCTGTGAATCGACTTCAGTGTCAGGAATGAGGGTCATGTTGACATAAATCAGGACTAGGGGTGTCTCTTCCTGGATATTGCTTTGGGTCACACTTTACTATTATAATTGCCTTTTACTGTGCTTTCTCCCCCTCGTCCTATTTCTACATGGCATTTAAAAGTGAAATTGGCTTTTGAAATATTGGCTGCTTTCGTTTTTATTAGGACAGAGGCTTCCTGAAAGAGTCAACCAGAAATGCCATGAAGTGGCTGGTAGAAGAGTACCTTAAAGTCTTATTAAATATATAATTAACTTTACTATTGAAAGTAATATGTGGTATTAAATTCAAATGGCAAGGATAGTGCCTGAACTGTTATACAACATCTCACTTTATTACTGGTAAATTTATTGTGTTTATTCATTTTGAATAAAGCATATCGCCAGGGATATTTTTACCTGAAATATTTTCTAATATATTTTATTAAAGGAGTTTTATGTTTATTTGGAGTTTTTTTCTTTTACATTTTTGAATCTTTTATAGAATTCCAAATACTGTGGAAAATGCCTAGAAACCAGCCTTTAATGAACAATTAGAATTATATTGTTATTGATCATATCCTTATTAAATGTAAAAACAGATTTTTTTTAGGCACATCCAAAACTTGAACACAATATATTATTTAGCCTAGTTGATGGTGTTTAAATATTTGATTACAAATGAAGAATGAGAAAATATTTCACAAAACACAGGAAAACAATAGAAACTTGGAAATAAGCAACTGTGTGCACAAGAGTGTTGTACTTTCCTTCATATAACAAAATAATTTACTACATCCTAAGGAAAGAAAATATGTTTTTCTGATTCAATTCTTGATGCCATAAATCTTGCATCTGTCATCTGTTCACAACAGCTTAGTTTATTTCCTTGTAGCTTTAATTAAAGGTCAGTTTAAATTTTTATGAGTAGCTCTTTATGAAGTTTTCTGATCTTGGTGAATACATGAAAGCCCTAACTGCTGTGCCATACAACCTGCTGCTTTGAGCTTCGATCTGCAAGGCTGTCACCTCCTCCTCTGCATAGCTGGGAACCTCCTCTTACATCTAGGGCATCCCAGTGTGTGGAAAGAAGAACTAGGCAGATAGAACCAGAGCTTTTTTCATAAAACAAGAAGGAAAATCTACCATCCATTAAATATAAATAGTTCTCCTTTGAAAATCCTCACTAAAACAAAGGGGAAAAAAATAAAAGTTTTATACTTGTATCTGATTATACCAATAAGACCAGTTAACTCACTAAATTTTTACAATAAACGTAGTCATGGGCTTGACTCAATCCCCCTTTGTTTACCTGAGTTCTTTTCAGGTAAAAAGATATCCTGTATACTCTAGCATATTTATGTAATTCTATTACATAGCAACTTATCCAAAGCATTTCATAAAGAGCTATGAAGTTATAGATATTAATATATCTTATATATTGGACAGATCAACACAGCTACTTAAGCTGATAGACCCAGCTCTGCAACCCAGAATGCCTATCCCACATACAGAATATGCAAGGGTCCAAGCTACTGGGGAGGCTAAGGCAGGAGGATTGTTTGAGTGTAGGAAAATGAGGCTGCATTGAGATACAATCATGTCACTGCACTCCATTCCAACCTGGGAGAGAGAGTGAGACTCTGTCTCAAACAATACGATACAACACAATACAATACAATGCAATACAATACAAAATGATACAACACAATACAATACAAAACAATATAACACAATACAACACAATACGATACAAAACAATACAATGCAATACGATAGAAAGCAATACAATGCAATACAATACAAAACAATACAACGCAATACAATACAAAACAATACAACGCAATACGATAAAAGCAATACAACGCAATACGATACAAAGCAATACAACACAATACAACACAATACAATACAACGCAATATGACACAAAACAATACAACACAATACAACACAGAACAATACAACGCAATACGATACAGAACAATACAACACAATACGATACAACACAATACAATGCAATACGATACAACACAATACGACACAAAACGATACAATGCAATACGATACAAAGCAATACAACGCAATACATTACAACGCAATACAACACAATACAATACAACACAATACGACACAATACAATACAACACAATACAATACAAAACAATACAATGCAAGATGACACAGAACAATACAACGCAATACGATACAGAACAATACAACGCAATATAATACAACGCAATATGACACAGAACAAGACAACACAATACGACACAGAACAAGACAACGCAATACAATACAAAGCAAGACAATGCAATACAATACAAAACAATGCAATACAATACAATTATTCAGGGTGTGCTCAGAATGTTCAAAGTACAGAATCACTTATTCTGGTCTTGCACTACTAATACTCCTGTGCACCAATTATATAACATTTCTTTTCATCTGCAAACTTTTGCCTTTTCAAGTTGATATGCTTTTCCTTTTATCTATGATTTAAATAATCCATTGTAACTACATTCACACTACTTTGTTTGTAAATAATTGCAAATAGCTCAAATTTGGTGAAGAAGAAATAGAGAATGGGGTTATTGACTTATTTGTTGAGCTCCAAAAATATTTTCAGGATATTTTTCCTCACTGTCTTTATCCCTCACTTTTCTCTGTTTTCCTTTCATTTGCTAGTAAGAGCCCGTCATATGGGGGGGAAGATGGCTTCCATATACTCAAGAATTATAACTTACAAACTTAATAAACTTAGGAGAAAGAGGAAAAATGTTGTGACAGAAGTAATAAAGACTGATACTTTGCTTATCTTTGATATTTCAGAACTTGCTAGTGCAGCCTCCAGAAAGAGTTCTCTCAGTCTGAGTTGTAGATTACACTTAGAGATGGACCCAGCACCACATGTACACACAGTACAGTAGACCTAGTTCCTTATGTTGACCATCTCCGTATATTGATCATTTTGTTATAGTCTGTTGGGTGGTGAACTTACAGAGATTCTGCATTAACTGTAAAGTTACAAAAGTAAATAATAATTTTTAAACTGTGTACCTACTGGTTTGAGTAGCATGTTGAAATCTTATACCATCCTCCCTCATCCTGCCCAGGACAAGAATAATCTCTTTGTCCTGTGTATTCATTACATATAAGCTGTAGGCTCTTGAGTCACTTAGCACCTGTTACAAAATGCTAGGGTATAGGAGCCACCACAGAGGTACTGCAGTGCTTGTGTGCCAGTTACCCTTGTTTTACCTAGTAATGATCCCAAAGCACAAGAGTAGTGATGCTCACAATTCCAGTATGCCAAAGAGAATATACTTTAAGTTAAAATGTGAAAGTTCTTGACTTAATAAGGAAATAAAAAAAAAATCATACACTAAGATACACAGTAAAAATCAATCTTCTATTCCGGAAATTACCAACAAGGAAAAAGAAATTTGTGATTTTATGCTAGTTTTGCTGTCAAAACTCAAACTGAAAAAGTTACAACCACAGCGTGTGAAAAGTGCTTAGCTAAGATGAAAAGGCATTAAGCTTGTGGGTGGAGGATATAAACAGAAATGTGCTTTGATTGATAGCAGTCAGACTGGGTACTATCCACTGAGTCCTTGAAACTTATCCCTTGCAAATAAGAGTGTGTAAGGGGACTACCGAGACGCCTTTTTGATTTGTTTTTAGCACTATGATGTACAGGATTGTAACATGGAATATGCAAGATAAATCTGAGAAAGACAGAAACAGAGAGTGAAGCAATCAAAAGTTGGGTAATAGAAAAGACAATGTCTGGAAAGAACATTGGGCCAAAATTCAAGATGGAGTCTAACACCAAGGGCCATGTGAGCATCCTTGGGTGGGATCCTTTACAGGTAAGAATGAGAGATTGAGTTAACCTTGGACAAACAGCAAAGAACACACATAAATTGGTAATCCCTTGCAAGGGACTATGCCAGTTTTTTCAATTTTATTGTATTTCAAATCAGATTTATTTCAGAGCTTCACAAATACAATACTCCAAAGGGCCAATGGAATGTGTATTTTAACAACCATCCCAGCAGCTTTTGATCCTGGTGATTACTGCATTAGTTTTAAGAAACAGGGCTATGAGGCAAAGGTGGGCAGTCAGAGGAAGGCCCAGGCAGAGTGATATGTACAAAAGACAGAAGTAAGTGAGAATCAGGTACCCGGGGCAGGATTCCAAACAGATTGAGGAATATCAAGAAGGTAAAGCCTAGATTATTACATTGAGTCATTTACTTTCCTTCCCACCCCCAAAAGTTGGTGTTCTCTTTCCAAGAAGATAGAATACAACCGCAAAGCACAAGCAAATTACAGGAATTTATGATCTTAGAAACCTTGGGTAAGGTATGGTCCACAGGTTAGCTTTATCATTATTACTTGTGAGCTCATTAAAAATGCAGAACCTCAGGCCACACCCGAGAGATACTGAACTACTTTACGTTTTAGCCAGATCTCCAAGCGATCCATATACATACAGCCATTTGAGATTAGCAGGCTCTGCAGCTACCTTCATTATTCAAGCTGCTGGCTTGTCAACCAGGCTCTCAATTCTTGATGAAGTGAGTGTATGGAATATATGATAAAAAATGGAATCAACAAGCCTTATTAACTGTTTATTAGCATTTGAAAACTAAATGTTAACCGGAATTAAGTACATTATTCAGAAAAGCAGAATAATTTTAGAATCTTGCTTTCTGTTCCCCAATCATACTAAGAATGAATCATTACAAAAGAGTTGAGTGTACAAACATCCACAAAGAATCTTTTTCTTTTATTAATACCATAAGTTTGTTAATTTGCTTTAAAACAACCCAAATCTTCCTCCATAACTTTCTTGCATTTCATGCAGTTTTCTATAGTATTAAGAGGAACACAAATTTCCTTCTTATCTGTAAAAATTGATAAGTTTAAATTTTCAATAAATCCACGTTTGCCACAAAAAAATATGCAGCAATATAAAGATCTCCAAAGATGCCATTTTACCTACATGTCATAAGAATGTGACTCTGGAAAGCTAGGCATCAAAACTCTACCTTAACGTACATTGAGGAAAAGCGATTTCCGCACTCTCTATTCATTGCTGGGTCAAACTACAGTCTTTTTATTTATTTATTTATTTTTATTAAATTGTGAAGAGGTGGATCATGTATACATTAATGCATTTGTGGGTACAATGTGCTGATTTCATATACAATTTGAAATGATTACATTGTACTCGTTAATATATCCCTCACCTCATTTACTTAATTATTGCGATAAAACATTTATATTCTATACTTAATAGGTCTGACATGTACCCTTGTAATATGCACCATAGGTGTGATTCCACCATTCACCCTCCCTCCATCTGACCTCCCCCTTCTTTTCCCATCCTCCTTCAGCCTGGACCATAGTTGTGATCTATTCTTCATATGTAAGTATGAGTGATTGTAAACTGAATTCATAATAGTACTGAATACATTGGATATTTTTTCTTCCATTCTTGAGATACTTTACTAAGTAGAATATATTCCAGCTCCATCCATGTAAATGTAAAAGAGATAAAGTCTCCATCTTTTTAAGGCTGCATAATATTCCATGGCATACATATACCACAATTTGTTAATCCATTCATGAATTGATGGACACTTGGGCTTCTTCCATGACTTGGCTATTATGCATTGAGCTGCAGTGAACAATCTGGTGCAAATATCTTTGTTATAAAGTGATTTTTGATCTTTTGGATATACTCTTAGTAGAGGAATTACAGGATCAAACAGCAGATCGACTTTTAGATCCCTGAGTATTTTCCATACTTCTTTCCAAAATGGACGTATTAGCTTGCACTCCCACCAGCAGTGCAGAAGTGTTCCCTTTTCTCCACATCCATGCCAACATCTTTAGTTTTGGGATTTTGTTATGTGAGCCACTCTTACTGAAGTTAGATGATATCTTAAAGTGATTTGTTTTTTTGTTTTTTTTTAATTTTTATTAAATCATAGCTGTGTACATTGATATGATCATGGAGCATCATACACTAGCTTCATAAACCATTTGACACATTTTCATCACACTGGTTGACATTGCCTTCCTGGCATTTTTTTAGTTATTGTGCTAAGACATTTACTAACTTTCACATATATCCTTGTAAAATGCACTGCAGGTGTGATCCCACCTGTCCCCCTCCCTCTACCCACCTCCCCCCTACCTCCCCTCCCTTTCCCTCTTCCCCCTATTCTTAGGTTGTAACTGGGTTATAGCTTTCATGTGAAAGCCCTTAGTTTCAGAGTAGGGGTGAGTACATTGGGTACTTTTTCTTCCATTCTTGAGATACTTTACTAAGAGGAATATTTTCTAGTTCCATCCATGTAAACATAAAAGAGGTAAAGTCTCCATCTTTCTTTAAGGCTACATAATATTCCATGGTGTACATATAACACAATTTATTAATCCATTCATGGATCAATGGGCACTTGGGCTTTTTCCATGACTTAGCAATCATGAATAGGGCTGCAATAAACATTCTGGTATAAATATCTTTGTTATGATGTGATTTTTGGTCTTCTGGGTATATGCCTAGTAGAGAAATTACAGGATTGAATGGCAGATCTATTTTTAGATCTCTAAGTGTTCTCCATATATCTTTCCAAAAGGAATGTATTAATTTGCATTCCCACCAGCAGTGCAAAATTGTTCGCTTTTCTCCACATCCATGCCAACATCTCTGGTCTTGGGATTTTGTGATATAGGCTAGTCTCACTGGTATTAGATGATATCTCAAAGTAGTTTTGATTTGCATTTCTCTGATGATTAGAGATGATGAGCATTTTTTCATATGTCTGAAGGCTGTGCTCCTGTATTCTTCAGAGAAGTTTCTCTTCAAATCCCTTGCCCAGCCTGCGATGGGATCTCTTGTTCTTTTCTTGCTAATGCATTTGAGTTCTCTGTGGATTCTGGTTA
>CAUYPK010165250.1:0-13986 GCA_963574355.1 Loris lydekkerianus | reverse complement strand
TGGTAACCATGGTATACCCAGAGCTTGGTACAGGAACTCAAGTAACTTGTTGAATGACCAAAGAATGATTTATATTTTGGGTAACATTTTTGAAACTTGATGGTATATACCTTAATTTTTGTTTCCACCTATTTATTTATTGCCTTCTAGGCAAAAATATTATTTTGTTGCCTTCTAGGACTATTTGAACCAGGACTATTTGAACGGAAAGAGAACAAAACCATCATAGTTTGAAAATTAGCATGTTTTCTCTTCTAGATCAAATTCCCTGGGACCTTTTAATTCATACTAGAATCACTAGAATCAGCTCCTTTTTTAACTATGCCAAACACAGTACGTGGCAAGGAGTTGCTGTTCAAATAATGTTTAATTGGTAGGCTTTAGGCTTGATAACTTACAGCTAAGCCCTTTGCACAGTCTAAGGCTAATTCGGAATGCATTCGGGCTCACATACGCCAATGAAATCTTCCTGCCTCATCTGAATTTCTTTAAAAGGATATTAATTAATAAGAATCAACAAGATTAATTAAAAAGAAAGTGATAGCAGAATTAGTAACAAGCCACACACGCCTGCAGGCCACACCTTCCTCCCTCCCTCCACTTCTGTCAGGCTTCTCTTGTGGTCTGGGTGTGACAGGTGGTGGGGCGGCACACAGCAGGGGTGACTGATCATAAACTGCTCTTTTCTTGGAGCCAGACTGTGGACAAATGCTGAGTCCCTAAGAGATGGTGACTTCGGTATAGTAGATGATGAAGCTAAGCTACAGTATACATTAGATTCACATATGAAATTAAAAAGCCTTAAAGTGTGTGTTACACCATCAAAATGTGCAGAGTGTATTGAAAATCGTGCTGTTTTCCCAGCTTCACTGCGGTTCCACCCTCCCTCAGCATTCTCAGCTCCCCCGCCCAAGCCCCTCATTGCCTGTGTAATGCCTGTTAAAACACTAAAGCAATCACTGGTGGAAGAACAATTCAGTCCTGCAAAGGGGCCTGCCTGCATTCATTTCCTCTGGTTTTAGTATTCAAATTAAGAAAATAATTAACAAATCTTTTTTTTTTTTGAAACATTTCACGTGCAGCTCCTAAGTGTACCCATAACTATAACCCTTTGATTAGCTTTGTCAAAGACTTCTGCCAAACTGACCCTTTCACTCTTCCAAGGGCTGATCTGGGGAACTGTCCTGACAAGATTCTCTCTTCTTTACATCATCTGTATGGGAAACTAGGACCTCCGTGTTGGGAACATTCTCCACTACCCACTGGCACTCATGAATACGAGCAGCCTTAATCTCCTGTTTATTCGCGCTGGCCATGACCTTGCCTGGGCTGTTCTTCTCTCCCACCTGTTCTTCTTCCTCAGAAACCTGGCTCTTTTTGGGGCAGGTGGGGTCAGGACCTATAATGCAACCTTCTTGCAGCATCACCTCACCCTGCACTGTGCACTTGGCCTCTCCTCCCTCCTGGGTGACCAGTGTGGAAGCCTTCTCTGTGGGCTCCCCAGCCTCCACTGGCTCCCTGGCCTCTACTGGCTCCCCAGCCTCTGCCGGCTCCCTGGCCTCTACTGGCTCCGTGGCCTCCGCTGGCTCCCCAGCCTCCACTGGCTCTGTGGCCTCTACTGGCTCCCCAGCCTCCACTGGCTCTGTGGCCTCCGCTGGCTCCCCAGCCTCCACTGGCTCTGTGGCCTCCGCTGGCTCCCTGGCCTCCACTGGCTCTGTGGCCTCCGCTGGCTCCCCAGCCTCCACTGGCTCTGTGGCCTCCGCTGGCTCCCCAGCCTCCACTGGCTCTCTGGCCTCCGCTGGCTCCCCAGCCTCCACTGGCTCTCTGGCCTCTACTGGCTCCCTGGCCTCTACTGGCTGCTCTGCGGGGCCTGGGCAGTCGGCCTTGGGGAGCCCTCCACAGGCTGGTTCAGAGGCAGAGCCACTCGCCTCTGGAAATTCCCCCAATTCCCTAGCCCCTGCCTCAGCCTCCAGAGGAGGAGGATGGGCCTTCCCCTCACTGGCTTCACTTTCTTTACAGTTGTCCAGAGGGGAGGCAGCTGCCCGCTGGGCCTCTGTGCAGATTTGTGTTTTATCTTCTTCTTTTTCATTTTCTTGAGGAGAAAGGGTATCTTCCTTGGTATCTTTTTTAGTTGCTAGAGCAGATGCGACAGGGACCTCAACGGTCTCTGTCAACAACTTTCTCAGCTCATTTAAGGAGCCTGAGGCAGAGACAGATTTTAGCTCTTTGTGAGTGGGTTCTTCATCTTTGGGGGTCCCTCCAAACTCCAGCTGTGCTGCAGGTGTGCCCACGAGTCCTGTCGTGTCCTCCGCAGCCAAAGGACTCACAATAAGGTCCTCCATTCTTGAAATGATCACCCGCTCATCCCCACCTGGGGGAGGGCTGGGATCAGGCAGAGAAAGGCTTTCTCGTTTGGCCAGTGGACTAGGGACCATAGGCTGCTGCTTTTCCTCTGACTCCTGGAACACTTCATTATTCAGACTCTCACTACCCAGGACTCCTGGCAGAAGGCCAGAGGCTGTCCTGGCAGGGCTGGCCTGGTTGGAACCTGTGGGGATTTTTAGATCTGTTAAGCTGGACACGCTTTCACTGGGTAAGGCCATGTTGTCTTCAAATAAGTTGTGTTTCTTCAGGATAGCAGCTTCCTTTATCACTGAGGGAGATCAGAAAACAAAACACGACATTAACACCCTGCCCTAGCCAACCTGGACTTTCTAATTTCATTGAGAAACCACCCCTTAGCCTCTCTGGCCATCCAAATTTTTCAGTATCTAACACTACCCTCTTTGGTCTCTGATGACTAAAAGACTGCAAACTCTTTCCAAACTTGGAGCCTCTGCAGCCTTCATTCATTCATTTATTCAAATAGCAAATATTTGCTGCGCATCTAATATGGGACAGGCACTGGAAATCCAGAAATGAGTAAAATACAGCCTTTGCTTCCCAGGCACTCTTGGTTTGAATAGTATCATCTATATCACTTCAGGAGGCCCCTATTACATTTTATTAGCTGCCTGGGGACCAAAACTCCCCAGGGGCAGGGGCAGACCTTTCACTTCTCTCTTTTTCCCAAAGCACAGTCCTGAATGTGTGACTATTCTCAATGCTGAGCATGCAGATGAGAGCGCCTCAGTGAGCTGGAGTGTCCTAATTGAAATCTATGTGCACCAAGCTCAGTCTCAAAGGTCTGGAGAGGAAAAAGAATGACAACAGGCCAAGTGCAGTGGCTCTCACCTATAAACCTAGCACTTTGGGAAGCTGATGTGGGTTGATTGCCAGGGCTCAGGAGTTCAAGACCAGCCTGAGTGAGAGCAAGACCCTGTCTCTACTAAAAAAAATAGAAAACCTAGCCAGGTGTTGTGGCAGGTGCCTGTAGTCCCAGCTACTCAGGAGGCTGAGGCAAGAGAATGTTTGCGGCTGCTGTGAGCTATGATGATGCCACGGCACTCTACTGAGAGCGGCATAGTGAGACTCTGTCTCAAAAAAAAAAAAAAAAAAAAAAAAAAGGGAGAGAAAATGAGTATCTAAAGGGCCAGCACAGCACGGGCCAAAGCATATACGTGTAGTCACGGGGAGTGTCCTTCCTTTTTCCACACTGGTTGTCTCCCACCACATTGATGTCCATTTCCTCTTCCCCTTTCTCACCTTACTGAGTCCCATTTTGGGGGCACTCCCCTCTGTGGGGAGCTCCTTCCAGCAGCAGGTAGCCTTCCTTACCTTTCAGGGTTTCATTAAGGAGGATCTGATGCAAAATCTCCTCATAGACATTTTCAACATGGATCATGTTGGTATGATCCGCAAAGATGAACTGCTCATATTTCTGAAGCTCCTGGAGAGGGAGAGATAAAAAGACAAAGAGGAAAAGTCATAAGATGCCTGCTCTCACAGGAGCCCTGGAAAGGATGGTTCCCAGCCATGATTCCCTTCTTGGGGTCTGAGATTGGCCCATAGGCAAAAGATGTTTAAGTAACAACTTAGTTCAACAAGTGTCTATTGGGTTCCCTTCCATCTAATCCACTATCACCTCTTAACTGTCCTCGATAGGGAGTGGCTTGTCCACTGTGGTTGCCTTTGTTTTCCTCATACTGGGTTCACATTTCATGCTGCTCATGGGGAAGACGGCAAAGATTTTTTTATCATCTCAAGCCCTTATTGTGTATTTGGGGTCTCCTTTTGTCCCTATTATCAAGGTGTTTCTTTCTTCCCTTTTATGTATACCAACAGTATTTTGCCAAGGTATGTTCTAACCAGTAAAATGCCCAGATTTTGAAAGTACAGCTCGACTTTAAAATACGTAAATATATCTACATAACCATAACCCAAATCAAGATGCTGCTGTGGGAAGGAGACCCACAGGTGGCGCTGTTGCCACCTCCCAAAGTTCCTCTTTTCCCTTTTCCAGTCTTTCCCAAGATAGAAGCACTGGTCTGAGGTCATCATGACTAATTAGGTTTGCTTATTCTTAAATTTCATATCTGGCTCATTACAAAAGTTTTGAGAAACCCAAAAATCAAGAAACATAAAATCCATGCCGACAGAAACAAATGAAGCCCTCCCAGTAACACTGATCAGCTGAGCAAGTTGAAACTTGCACAGGTGAATCAGAAAGGACGCTGTCGACTGTGTTTCTCGGAAATGAAATAATGGACCATAACATAGTCTGTCTCAAAACTTCCATAGTAACCTATATATAAATGACATCAGGTACTCTTATGTGTGCATTTTTGAGATTCATCCATGTTGCTGTATATAGTAGATTGTTCCTTTTTATTGATAAATGGCATTTGTTACATGAAGAAACTAAAGTTGTTTATCCATGCTCCTGTTGATGAAAATTGACATCTTTCTCCTTTTTTGATCTTTATGAATATAACTGCTATGGACATTCTTATATGCACTTTTTTGTGAATTTAAGGACTTACCTTGATTATATATCTAAAATTGGGTTTGCTGGGCATACAGTAGATGTGTGTTTAGCTTAATTAGTATCGAGTCCCTTTCAAGTTAGGAGAATCTCTAGTCAGGGACTTTTCAGGAATACTGTTCTTTCTCCCTCCAACTGGCTTTGACACTCACCGATTCCCTCTAAGACAGCTCAGGCACAATGCAAAATCCCTTGACCCTTCCTGAATTCCAGTGTTTCCAAATGGTTTGTCTATTATCAGCATGAAGGCAGGGCTCAAAATGTACCAAATCACATCCCAGTGACTAACTCAGTAATCCTTGCACCTGATGTGCTGGGGGTGGGATATCCACACGTGGTTCTTAGAGAATCAGGGACTTAGTAGTGGGATTTGATGCTTTTGCCTGAAAGGACAGGATTTACAGCAGGCAATTGGAAGCCACCACATTCAGACACCTCTCAGTGCTAAGACTTGTGGGTGCTGTGCCCAGAACAAGATCACGGCAGCCAGTGACAGGGTCCCTTTATACCCATCCAAAAGGATGGAAGCAACATGAATTTCAATGACCCCTAGAGCGTGTATTTTGACCTTTTTTATCTCATGGCACACTTGAATCTATAGTTAAACTTCTGTGGCACACTTAAATTATGTTGATTTAAAAAATAAAAAAATTGCTTACTGGGCTTTGAACTTCTTTTGAAAATAATTTATTAATGATCTTTAAAAATTTTCATGGCACACCTAAGATCCTCTCATGCCACACCAGTGTGTGGCAGCACAGAGGTTAAAATCATTGCTCTAACGGGGGTCCTCAAACTACGGGCTGCGGACCACATGAGGTGGTGTGATTGTATTTGTTCCCATTTTGTTTTTTTACTTCAAAATAAGATATGTGCAGTGTGCATAGGAATTTGTTCAGTTTTTTTTTTTTTAACTATAGTCCAGCCCTCCAGCGGTCTGAGGAACAGTGAACTGGCCCCCTGTTTAAAAAGTTTGAGGACCCCTGCGAGGGTCTATGAGATAGGACTGACACATGGAGAGAGCCCTGCCCAGCAGACTGGACACTCCTTAGCCTCGCCATGGGACCCTGGGTCTGCTACTTCACACCCCGCCCCTCTGCCTCCTTCTCGACAGACTCATGCTGGGGACGCCCTTTCGTCTTCCCTAGTTGGTCTTTTTCCTCATTCTCCTGTCATTCATCCCTCCTGACTGGATGAAATCACGACTCTGGGAAGTCCTCCTGACCCCAGAGAGGACTTTTTTTTTTTAAGCAGAGTTTGGCACTTCTGCGGAAACTCTCCCCATAAGGCTGCTGTGCTCCTCAGGGGGCATCCTGTCTGCCTGTCTCCTGCCTCTACACTGGGGAATTCTACAACAACAGGGACAGGGCCTGGCACAATGCCTAGTCATAGTGGATACATATTTAATACATGTATGGTAGGTAAAGAAATAAGACCTTTACAATTTCCACCAGCTAAATAATTCCGTGGAAAGGAGTAATGTCTAGGGACATTTATACTGTTGTGATGTGCCCAACTTTACAGAACAGGTTTTCTATATCAAACTGATTGAACTGTGCCATATAGTTAATTCCCTGGGCTGATTGAATTAGCATCCCTGAGGGTGGGTCTTGGGGAGTCAGAATGTTTTTTTAAAGCTCCCCTAGACCACTGTAATACACAGCTAGGGTTGAGTATCACACATCTAGGAAACTGCTACTCAAAGAACCAAGGGAAACACAATTTAGTGACACAGGCTCCTTCAGTGAAGCAGATAATCCCCTAATTCATACATTGTGTAAATCCAGATTTTTAAAAATCTCTTGACAGTGGAATATCCTTCATTATCTGAAACTCTGGGTCACAGTTCTTCTGAAATCAGTCTTTCTTGATCAAAAAATGATGAGAGCCTCTTATAGGTGGGGCACAACTCACTCTGCTGATGCTGGGAAAGAGAGGGGTAGACAGGAAAGAGGACCCTCCTTACCCTTCTCCTCATCTGGGAGGAGGTGGCTCTGAGGCCCCCACACTGCCTTTGGGGTTGTAAAAGGGAAAATTTCCAGGCAGAACACCCGTGTGCAGACACGTGTGGAGGTGGCCTGCTGTCATCTGAGCTGCTGGACTGTTTCTCTGCATAAGGCCAAGGGACAGTCAGACAGATAAGATGCCTTACTCCCCTGGCTCAATCAAACCCTTTTCTATTAAAGAAATATGCCCCCAGAGTAAATGCTGAATACGAGATATGCCAATGAATATCTGGGGGGAAAAAAACAAACAAACAAACAAAAAAAACCCAAAAAACCAGCATTTACAGACTATAAAAGTGACCAAAGACATTTCTGCAGCAAAATAACTCAAGCAAAGGATTTTAATGTTCCAGTGCTTGGAGACTCTTCAAACTGCCAAGCAGCCCTTTTTAAATTCTAAAAACCTCTTTATCATTTGCTCCAAGAGGAAGCAGGCCTTCCCAGTGTCCAGGCTCATGGATCACTGTTTTTTTATTTTTATTTTTTTTTTGAGAAAGAGTCTTCCTACGTCACCCCTCGGGAGAATGCCGTGGCATCACAGCTCACAGCAACTTCAACTCTTGGGCTTAAGTGATTCTCTTGCCTCAGCCTCCCAAGTAGCTGGGACGACAGGTGCCCATCACAATGCTCAGCTATTTCTTTGTTGTTGTTGTTGCAGTAGCTATTGTTCTAGCTGGCCTGGGCTGGGTTTGAACTCACCAGCCTCGGTGGCTGGCGCCCTACCCACTGAGCTATGGTTGCCGCCTCATAGATCACTTTGAAAACAAAGAAGCAGTAATAATAACAATAGTAGTAACAGCTGACCCGGTTTTCTGAATGTTTACCATGTTACAGGTGGTTACCAGCTCTGTGACTTTGGGTCAGTTCCTGGACCTCCTCATTCTTGTTTTCAGACTCTGATTGTTCATTACTCTACAGACTATGTCAGACCGTCATCATCATGGCCATCCCTGGATGCCTCATGTTTGCAGAAGCTTTAAATGGTTTCATTGAATTCATTAAACAAACATTACTGGATTTAGCAGAACAAATATCCTTCTGTAATCATTTTACCATCTTTTCTGTATATAGTGGTCAGGTTTCAGAAGACACGTTGGCTCTATGAGTCAAGCTACAATGAGGAACACTAGAAATCTTCAGGGGTTCTATGTCACCCCTTAGCTTGGCTCAAACTCAGGTCATCACCCTTGGGGATTCTGTCTAATTCAGGGGGATGGCAAAATAGCGTTGACGGCTGTTTTTGCTCTACAACAGCAGAGATGAACAGTGGCAACAGAAATAGTACAGCCTATGCAGCTTAAAGTATTAATATTTACTACCTGACCATTGACAAAAAGTTAATGCCAACTCCTTCTTGGTTTAGTCTGCCTGTACATGCGCCAGAGCAAAAGAACTTTAGAGGAAATAAGAGCAGGTGCTTTGGAGTAACGCATCTCCTTACTGGTTTGCACGTGGATGCCAGTGCCTTCTGCAAGGTGGGAAGTGTAATTTCAACCAGTGCCTCTTGAAATATCTTCTTCCGGATGGTGCTGCTGTCATAATCATATTGCTGTCAATACAGAAACATATGTTAAATAGCAACATTACAATCTGTTTAACTTTCACTTAAACAAAAAACTCAGCCACCTACTTCATCTCTCCTTCCCTAATTTCAGTCTTACAGATCTATGTAATTACACTCACACGCCAGACCTGGGTATGACTGATAATTACACTTATATTCTAGGCCTGGGTATGACTGATGACCCACTCCTTTCATTCTCTTTTACAGATATGGAAACTGAGGCAAGATCAAAACAGAGTAGTGACTGCTCCTGTATTACAAAGAAGTCAGAGATAGACCTGGGTGGGAGTGAGTTTGTACTTCATCGCCCTAGTCCCAAACGGGTCCATGGGAACCACCATCCTCCACATCCTGAAAGCAGAGTTGGTGGGTTGTAATGATTTCCACAAGGGAAGAGAGGCCTTGCTTATAGGTCCATTAACACTGTGACATATTAACCAAAGAACTTCAGCATCTAGGACAGTGGTTCTCAATCTTCCTAATGCCGCAATGTATTTTCATTGTTACAAAGGGGTTGCGACCCACAGGTTGAGAACCACTAATCTAGAACAAGATGAGGGTTCTTTCTATTCTGCATTGATCATCTAACCTTGGCGACCAGGGTTTAATTTTAGATAGCCCATCAAAGGGATCCCAGACAAACTGGAGTATAGTCACAGGCAGCTGAGCAGGATGGTCAGGCCAAATGAAGAATGGTTAAAGAGATGAAAGCATTCATGCAAAGTTACAGCCCTATTCAAACAACTGAACACTGACACGTGGAAGGAGGCTATGAACAAAAAGGGCAGGATTGAAATTACTGGTGGTGAGAACTTTGGTCTAACATAAGGGAACATGTTCTTACAGTCAAAAGTGTCCAGACATCAAATGGGTTGTCCTCGGAGGAAGAAAGATCCCAACACTGGAGGTGTCCAGCCAACAGGGGGCCACCCCTGGCAGGCATATTCTTAACACTGGATATGAAATTGAACTAGAAGCATGCTAAGTCCCTTTCAAACTTGAGGTCCTAATGTTTGAATGTCCTTCCTTCCTCCCTCCCTCCCTCCCTCCAGGTCCTAATGTTTGAATGTCTTTCCCTCCCTGCCTCCCTCCCTTCCTCCCTCCTTCCCTCTCCCTCTCTTTCTTTTCTTCTCTGTATGCTAAAGCATTGACACTCATACTGTCTTTTCTTTCAACTCAATTGCAATTACCATAATCACTATTGCTTTTAATGTCAACAATTTGGTTGCTAGGGTTTCCTATTAGGTCCAAAATTCAGGAACCACCCCTAGGTTCTGTGGGACTTTGATCTTCTGTTCTAAAGCACCATTTAGGGAAAATAGAAGGTAGTAATAAATTAGTACAAGGTGTAAGAGTATCTTAACTTTAAGCTCACCATTGACTAGTCTGCTTAGCTTACGTCACATTAGCTTTCACAGAGTCAGTTTCCTCATCTGTACAATGAGGACATATCCTAATTATGGCATAAGTTCTTGTGAGAATCAAGTGAAACAAAGTAGGTTTAAAAAAATCTTTGAAATATACCACATATGTACCAGCTCCTATTATTACAACCATTTTTGATATGCGGAAATGCATTTTTAAAAAATCTCATACAGCAGGCATATTTTCCTCAGAGTATTTCCTTTGACATGAGGTTTTGATTTTTATTAAAAATGTAAATTCTTTGAAGAAAAAAGTTGTGCCTTGCCTACTGTTTTTTGGGGGTTTTTTTGCCTACTGTTATATCCCATGCAATACCCACAATGCTTACAGTGGACACCCAGTACATGTCAAGTTGAAAGTTAGCTGGGATATGTCACTTCTAGCTGTGGGCAAGGATGCTGAGGACCCACATAGCCACTAGATGGCAGAACAGGCATGAAAGTCACATTTGAGGAACTTGCTGCTGATTTAGAGATAGTTACCGCACTTCGGAGAAGTCAGAAGATTAGAGTGAAGAAGACAACGTGGTATTTTCCACCTAACCAGAGAGGCAGGCATCACATTCTGGTTTCATGCTTCTAGAAATTAGGGAACAGTTTTACCTTTAAGACTCGAAGCTTAACCTTCTCAATGGCAACAGCAGTTTTGGAAGCCTCTCCTTGCAGATGTGGGGAAAGCAACTGCTCAAAAGTGAATGCTGCATTCTCCATCAGCTAAAAAACAAAGGAAGCACAGAACAGACCAGAGTCAGGGGCTGGGATTGCTGCCCTCAGGCCTGGTTGGAGTTGGAGGGGAGAGAGGGTATCGGCTGTCTGAGAAGAGTCCCCTCAGGCACTCCTCTGAGTGACCTAGGGCAATGTCATCCCCCTACCTGAACTGTGAAAAAAACTGCCCACAGTGGGATCAATAAGAGGCTGGGAAACACACACACATGTGTGTACGTATGTGAACACACATGTATCTCTTTTTCTCATTTCCTTGCTGTCATCTCTGAACTGGAAAACTTTAGACCATGGAACTGAGAAATGCATCATCTCCAGTGGTGGTTTTTTCTCCTCCATTCCTTGCTGCACGCCAAGAATGCTATCTAGTTTACGACTTAACGGGATGAGGAGGAGGCCTTTTCCAGCTGGAGTTTGGCTGCGGCGCCCCTGGCAGGTGGATGTGAGCCACTCTGCAGCACACCTCTCTCTCCACCTTCTATCCTGCCGTGCACTCTCTCCCTTTCTCTGCAAGTCTGAGAAGGGAGGCAGGGTGACGGGGAGATAATGGCTGATGGGTCAGAAAACGGAAGTCGTTCTGACGTCTTCTTCTCTGCCCTTTGTCCTGTATCTGTCTCACTAGGATCCCGCAGTACCAAAAGGACTTCTGTTGCCCAATTTTGCTCCTTGTTCCTCTTTAATCCTTCACAAATCAAGGGTTAGACAAAATGTACTGCTTAAACCTACCTATAACGCTGAAGAAAGAAAATGCTCCCCTATTCCCCAAGCCTGTGATCCCAAAGCATCCAATACATACCCCTCTCCCAGCACTTCAATACTGTAGCAGATTTGATTTTTTTTTTAATTTTTTTTTTTTTTAGAGACAGAGTCTCACTTTGTTACCCTGGGTAGAGTGCTGTGGTGTCACAGCTCACGGCAACTTCCAACTCTTGGGCTTAAGTGATTCTCTTGCCTCAGCCTCCCCAGTAGCTGGGACTACAGGCACCTGCCACGATGCCCGGCTATTTTTTGGTTGTAGTTGTCATTGTTCTTTGGCAGGCCCTGGCTATGCCTCACTCAAACTCCCCCAAATGCGATCCAACACAGTATGAAATGGAACCATGTCTTACGGCATCACTGATTACATGGCTACACTCTTTCTTCACTGAGGAAATGCTATGGCAATGTGGAAAGTGTCTGCACTACTCATTCCTGTTCTTGGTGAAAAGGTTTCTTGGGGTGCGGAGAGAAACTTACCAATAAACTCTAGAAATTCAAATGTAAAACTGTGATTGATTTATTGGTTTACTCTTAATTATGTTAGGGAATTAATTTAAGCCAATTTTCTTTCTTTCTTTCTTTTTTTTTTTTTTTTTTTTGATACAGATTCTCAAGCTTTCACCCTGGGTAGAGTGCTATAGTGTCACAGCTCACAGCAACCTCAAACTCTTGGGCTTAAGCGATTCTCTTGCCTCAGCCTCCCAAGTAGCTGGGACTACAGGCACCCACCACAATGCCCAGCTATTGTTTGGTTGTAGTTGTTATTGCTGTTTGGCAGGCCCAGGCTGGATTCGAACCCACCACCTCCAGTGTACGTGGCTGGCGCCTTAGCCGTGGAGCTACAGGCACTGAGCCTAAGCCAAATTTCAAATGTGAAAAATGGACTCAAGAAATTCAAATGTGAAGCTGTGATTGATTGATTGGTTTACTCTTAATTATGTTAGGGGATTAATTTAAGCCAGTGGTTCTTAATCCTGGCTGCAAATTGGAAGCAGTAGAAATAGGGACATGGGGGTTCTTTAAAAAGTACCAAAATATATAAAATATGCATAACCAGAATCATTTGAGATGGGGCCTGGACATCAGTACATATTTCTTAAAAGCTCCAAGATGATTCTAATGGATAGTGAAGGTTAAAAGTACTGATTCCACAAACTGAGTCATTTTCAATTGATGCTACTTTATTTCCCTGTGATGTTCATCAACAAGGAAGGAAGATGAAGCCAGCTGGAGGGACAGAATGTTTTCTCTCAACATGATGGCTAGAGATGTGCGACCTATTTCCCTGAGCTACACCAGCATCCTGGTCTCCTCTGCCACACTTATCTCCCCATCCTTATCCACACTCCCACCTCCTGCATGTAGTTCTGCGTCCTCTGGATCACCAGATCAACGTGGGGGAATCTGAAGCGGCTCTTGAGATCCTGCAGGCGCTCTTGAAGCAGGTCCACTTTACTATAACAAGCTTCCATCTTCACAGAATCCAGTGGAAGCTTCATAAGCTGATCTAGATGCTGCATTAAAGTGAAAGGAAAAATTAAAAACTTCTAGACTTAGGAGCAATATTTTGTATATATTACATACATTCTAAACAATTATATGTAAAGTGCATCACTACTTGGATCATGACATATGTGACATCTTCAATTGTCTTATGTCCCTCCCGATGGGTCCCTGGGGCAGCTCTACTGCTAGGACAGAGACCAGCAGGAGAACCAAGCAGATGACAGGCAGACCCAGGAGTGCAGGACTCTAGCTCTTGGTGGACTCTAAGCTCCCACTTCCAGAGCCCACAAACCAGGCAGGCAGGCTCTTGGCACATGTTGCTGCTGGGCACACAGCCTCCAAAGCCTTATTTAATGAGTGGCTTTTCCCTCTCAAGAAACCCAGGGAAGTTGAGGAGCTCCCTGGACTCCCGAACTCTGGAAGGGAAGCCATCATTTCTCACAATTCTGTGAGGCTCTGCCAAGGCCCACAGGGCTTCTTTCTGCAGTAGGCTGCTCCAAGGTCCTAGTGTATGAGGAGTGGACAGGAAGAGGCCTGACCTGGGAGAGGAATCCAGTTTTTAAAACTGGGTCCCTCCTACCCTGGTCTGCACAAATGACAACTTAATTGATGAGACCATAGGCTTTCCCTCCTCAGACCACATCCACTAAGCCCTCAAGTGTTACCAACATACTCTTTCTTACGCTAGGAATGTTGTTGCAACAGAACAACATATTTTTTATTTTTTTAGAGACAGAATCTCACTTTGTCGCCCTCGGGAGAGTGCTGTGGCGTCACAGCTCACAGCAACCTCCAGCTCTTGGGCTTAGGCGATTCTCTTGTCTCAGCCTCCCCAGTAGCTGGGACTACAGGCGCCTGCCACAACACCCGGCTATTTTTTTGTTGCAGTTTGGCTGGGGCTGGGTTTGAACCCGCCACCCTCGGTATATGGGGCCAGCGCCCTACTCACTGAGCCACAGGCACCATCCCCACTTTAAAAATCATTTTTAAAAATACTTGAGTTTTAAAATAAACAGGAGAATGGGCAGAGAGGAAGAAGACAAAAATGGTGCTGACAACGGAGGCTCTAGGGAGAAATGT